>JAAXYX010002094.1:0-19030 GCA_036851915.1 Ptenothrix huangshanensis | reverse complement strand
AAGTCAATGAATTGACTCACAATCTCCAATTGCGGTCCGTCTTTCCTGCCTCTGGCCTACGCAAGGTTGCAATTCCAACCTTGCATCTTTTCTAATGGCCATTGGGTCAGTCTTCACACTGTCCTTCATTATTTCATCCCTTACCAAACATTTTAATTCGACATGGGCCGATCAGCTCTGGACTGTCGTTTCATTAAAGCCTCGTATGGAATTCCACGCAAGTAATTACATTTTCTACCCGCTCCACTTCCATCCACATCCACACTCGTCCCGTGCTCAGTCATGCTAAAAGTAATTGAAAATAAATTAAAGGGAGGGAACAATTATCCGTGTCTCACATCCACACCCATCTTCAACTTTCGAGCTGAGAACTTGCCCTCGTTCCGACAGCAGCGTGGTTTTTCTTCTCGGCACTTTGAAAAGGGTGGCGTAATGCAAACAGAGAGGTATTGAAGCCTAAACATTTCATAACAAAACAATTACGGGAAAGTTGCCCTGGCATTCCAGGGGAGTTTTGACATACTTATTTGCATAGTTTCATAGCTCGACTAGGTAGACTGGGCTTGGAAGCTTATCCCTGTGAGGGATTGTGACGCTGAATTGAAATGTATTCTTAATGAACTCATGGAAAAGGTTGCTACAGAGCAAAATTCCAATTCCAAGGTATGGTTGGTTCCAAGTTGAAGGATCAAGTTGGGCTCATAAAGATGTGCTGGATGGTAATGGTGTGGCGCAGAGGACTTGGTCCTCACTGGGGAAAACTTTGCAAAGGTAATAATGTTTCAAAGCTATCAATTACTTGTCTCATTAGTGAGCATATACTGGCAATTATGATTCGGATCAAGTGGCGCCAGAGGCACAAACTATTTATCATAATCTAAATTCATCCATCGATCTTTCCTTCTCGACTGCGCTCATGTGTCTAGTCTAGTCCTAGCGACGGCATGCTTGAGTCTTTGCGGGCTTTCGGAACGTACGTGGGCACTCGCCACAAGAAAGTAAAGTTTCGCAGGGTCTCTGTACAATCACCAATTTAAAATTAGTTGGTGAATTCCAGCTCCGGTCTGAATTGCATGTAATGAGTAATGCATTATGAGTAGTGGTAGTCGGTGGTTGCCGTCGTCTTACTTGGGAATTCCTCCGAGCTCACTTCCGTCCGCACTCAACATTAACATACCATTCCTCCATCGTAGTCATCTTGAGTAGCCAGAAACAGTTGCGTAGATTCGATGGAATCCCTTGCAGGGCAGTCGCATGTCGTGTGGCTTTGGGGATATAACTACAACTACATACATATGTACAAGTACAGCCGTTGCGTGATCTTGTGATCTCCAAGTCACGTACCGCACTGTCTCAAAGCACATGAATAACTCGTAGAAACTATGGCATTAAAATGTTTTCTGCAACATACATAGTTGGAATAGCATGAATTTCTATCTAAATTAAAGACTCGTCCTGCCATTGGAAAGGTACGGTAGGAAGCCTGCGGTGTAGTAAGAAATGTGCAAGTCGAATTCTGCCGAGTTTCTCTTTACCATTGGACTTGGACTGGCTGTAACGTTGAGCATAATATGCTGGAATTCCTACAGGGCTTTAAATTGAGTCAAACAGATATGTCATCAAATGAGCTCTAGTGTCAATATTGGATTACAGTAAATGTACTCCAACTTGGTAAGGGCAACGTGTCTCTGTGTACGTATCTAAATGCTCAGTATCTCAGACATGGTCCTTGCTGCTTAAACAGGCTGCCCGAAGGATAGTAATTGTTCCTGACGCCCAGAGCAACAGCAGACCAAACCAATTATTGCAGGGGAAAAATGTTGGAAAGAGAGAGATTTTGGGATGCATGATGGACTCCCGACTGCCTGTCACTGGGAACACGTCCCACAATCTAAAACTAGTTTAGTGCCTATACCCACCTACATATAAATGGATTAAAGACTGAAGCTTGTATAACTCACGGGTTTCATATTTCATTTAATGAGGACGTGGATGGGGGATGCATAGGACGGATGCGGATCTGGCTTGGCGAGACATGCTGACCCTTGACGCTAATCCAATCATCTTCCAAACTCACGTCGTATCGTCAAAAATTACGAATTATTGCCATTCCAATATTTCCGATTCGATTCCTGCCTGTCTTCGACCTGAATTTGAATGACTTGCTGGAAACTCTGGGGTCCAAGTTGAATGGGGAAAGTGTACACTCAGCTTGTAGTCGGAGTCTTCATGATTCATACAAGTCAGTTACAGGAGTTGAGTACAACTGCGCTTTTGTACTGAGAATCATAACAAATATCTGTACTGGTTGTTCTCGCAAGTACATAAATGCGGTGGAATTACAAGAGTTAAGTTCAAAGTATGTAAATGACGGGATGAGAATGGATGGGTAGAAGAAAGTGTGCGTTTATCATGTCTGGTATATTATGATGTGGCTGTGAGCACCGGAGCAGAACCTAATGAATTCTGCTATGCCATTAAATATAAACCACCTGAGCCATCCTTCCCCTTCCTCCACGTGTACCTACTGCCCGTCTGGGTGGTGCGAGGTGTTTCCACTCTCCAGCCTACATAAACTATGCAATAAAGCCGCCGCTGACTTTATGCATGCCTTATGCTCGCATATAAATTGAAGACTCGTTTTCACTGCACTTTCACATATTACTCTACCACTTTCCCACTGCCTTTCTCAAATACCTATGAAGGAAGTCATCCAATCCAAGTCTCTTGGATGAGAGTTCCTTCCCTTGGTATCTCGAGGAATGAGAGTACAGTATAGATAAAGTCGGCGTGTCTCTTCAGACAGTGCATGCATAGTCATAAGCTCATATATTCACATTCTTTTCACATCATTTTACAGTTTGCACCGCTCCATAGAGACCACGGAATAAACACGAGCAATTGGATGAAAAGAATAAAGAGGAATTTCCAGTTGCTCACTACTCTCCGTGCTTTTCCAGTAGGCAAAGCGATCTCCGCACTAATCATGCAATTACGGATTGACTATGTCTAGCTGTGGTGTGGAAGGTAGGAGTGAGGATGGCATGAATAAGATGATAATGAAGAGAGACGGGATAATGATGACAAGGGAACTCTACTCGACTCGAAGGTGACTGTGGTGCAGAGTCAAGATGTAGGTTGGTCTTTGAAGCAGTGGACATTCTCGAGTCTTTGAGTGAGTGAGTGAGTGAGTGAGTGAGTGGATGCTTTTTACTTTTTGCCCTGTCTCGACTACTGCAGTGCAGCCTCTCCATCTCGATCCCTTGCACGAAAATCTCCAGGGAGGGAAGCAAAGGTTGTGTGTGGAAGGAAGGCGTATAAAAAGGCCAACTGCCTGCTTGCCCTCGACGCTGTGAATGAACAGGAAAAGTCGATTTCCTCTTCTCGTCAAAGCGATCCATATCCCAGCATCGTTTGTAGTCGAGAGATCGTCCAGGGAACTCATCGACTCATGGGCTCATGGGTGTCATGGATGGAAAGCCACAGTATATCGATGAACTAACGATTTCTTTCATCAAATTAAAAAGAATCTGGAGCATCATTGCATGTCATCCACCACTGTCCATCCTTCGCAGTCAACATTAGAGTAGAGGCAAAGGCAGACACGACAAGGCTACATTTGTGGCAAATGTTGATGTGAGCGATAATCTGGGAAAATGAAATCAGTGGTGCAGTTGTAGCGATGGGAACAAAAACAGAGACATGACAATCACCGAATTCCGTCCAATATTATCTTGTAAAAGTAACCACCGCATTTAACCGCGAGGGAAGCTTGTTCCAGCTTGTTCTCTAAGTGCTCTTGGATATGGAGCTGCCGTGTAGCCATTTCAACTTGGCCTTTGCCACGCCAAACTTGTTTCCAACTCAGGACTTTTGTCTGTCTCCGAACCGAAAGATGCTTCCTCTCCAACTTCACTGTCGAACCACATGTCGAATGAGAAACTTATGGAAGCGGGGCTCTGCGCTAAACAGTGAAATATTTACCAGACTTCTCCCTGCACAAAAATCACTATCGGCTTCTGTTACTTTGTCCCTGCGGCAAGTGCATACTCGGACATGGACTTGTGTGAGTGTGCCATGTCTGGATGCCAATCAGATAAAGATTATTTTACTGCTTCTGGCTCCATCCCTAACTCTACCCACCAGCTAATCGCTCCACATCACTTATCTGCAAAACCAGTCAACAATGTCTCCATACATTCGTTCTCATGAGCGGAAAATAATTTATTAAAGCATCATCATACACAATCATTTCATATTCTTTTAAACGAATCATTTCACCTGCTCCCCGGCACAGCTGTCAAGTCCTTCCTTAAAATTTGCGAATGACTAAATTTCCACGAGTATTCATATAGGTACCCATGTTGTAGTAACAAATTGTAACAAGATTACACCAGGATTAGGAATCATTCCTCCATCTCCTCATTGCATCCTACGAATGGAAAGTGAAGGGAATTTCCCTGTGTGGAGGAAAGAGTAGTGTAAGGGAGCAGAGAATTAGAAATTGAGAAATAGCCTGGATTGAGAATCGCTTTGGGAACTCAACTTGACCCGACATGCATGGGATGGAATAGGATGGAATTTTATTGAACTCTGCCTTATTGGATTGGGTTTCATGTCAAAACTTAATTTCCGTTTTTACTTGCTCTAATCATTTGCAAGTTTTGGGTATAGATGATAACTGATTACGCATGTAGGGAACCCATAGACTCGGCCATTTGAATCATTCCAGGCCATTTTACTTTTTACTGGGCTCTTTATCTTATTTTACTTTTCCCCGGATCATTAAATGCTCTTTTTCGGCAGTAAAATACCAACGTTAAACCAGACCACCCTTCCAATCCTTCCTCCAAATATATAATTCCATGCTAGGATGTATAAGCGCTACGTGTAGATACTCCGCTTTTTTATTTTATACATTCAAGTCTGATGTGGAAACTGGAAACGTACTCTGACTACTGAGTTTTTCAAAATCACTCTACTTGTAACTTCACAAGTTCAACTTTGAATGCATTACTCGTGGCTAGTGTAAAGTTGGGTAATCCAAAACTACTGCTTGGTATCTAAAAAATAATGAAGAGAGTAAAAGTAAAGCGAAGAGCCCTGATGACTATTTGGGTCTACTATTAAAACATATTTAGTGGAGGTAATGAATGTGGTATCAAATGACAGAGTATTAAGTTAGTAAGGAAAGTAATTTACCATCCTACCGCAAACCTTTGACAAATATTTTAAAATCCCTCCGAGTATTTTTACGGATAAGAATAAAGTTGACATGCATACTTGTGCAATTTGGTTGGCTGAAGAGGTAATTTGGTTGACCTTTGGACGAAAGTTGCGTGAGGATAAAAATACCTTCAATGAAAATGCGCCCCCTGGAATGCCGGTCAGGTGGTGCATGGTGCCAGTGCCAGTGTAGGTAATGTGGGATTAGAAATGTTGGTTTGTGAGGGAATACCTCCCTTGGCACCCTCCCACTCAAGGAAATGAATTTGCGTGTCAAGAAAATATTTTATCGTTGATTGTGACTGGTGCAGGAAGTGTATGTAGTTTTGTCGCTATCTAACGATCAGGAGGGAAATGTGGGCCAGGGCACAACTCTCACTGTTACCATTGCCACTGCGACCCAAGGACTTACTGCAAGTCTCGATTTGAAAATGTCAAGCGTGCATGATCAGACTTGTGCATCAAAGGAATTGGGAAGGGGAAGGAGACAACTAATCCTCGAGCAAAGACCAGCAGGCACATACGCAAGTATTTCTTAAAACGGATTTTCGGCTTCACGGATTGTATGGCTCGTCTTGATTTGGTTTAGCTCTTCTCTAGTCACATCCTTGGAACGTGTACTACTACCACCATACTATTTTAGTGGCTTCCCGGATTCGACGATTCGAATACAAAATAGTTTTCCAGTTTGTCTAAAACAAACTGATCCAATGACTTGGACTTGACCGTCTCGCGTGATTGTTTCAAAGCCTCGTTTCAAGTTGGAGCAACTCGGTGATAATACCGATATAAGACTTGCTACAAGTGATGTTCATGGCTCCCAAGTTGGAATGCAAGTTGGGAATAATCGTCGAGATGAACAAGTCCGCTGAACGGGGTCAGATAAATCCGTCGACATTCTGTGACAAAGTTTCCAGTCAGATTTTCACGATATATACCACCGTGTATGGAGGCAGACAGGTTGGCAGCATTGATGCAGATTCCATTTCACAATTTCTCCAGCCCGATTCACAAAGATGGATCTCATCCGCAGAGAGAGAGAGAGAGAGAGAGAGAGAGAGACGAATGAAGACAGTTTTATGATCCTGTGGAGAAGAGTAATATTTTTTGAATGTAAAATAAAGTTTAGCTGGGAAGCGTATCCGTATAGGCAAAAGTTCAATTACTCAAGTACACTTCTCAAGTCCGGTGCACACACACGCGGGAAGTTTCCTTAAGCGCCTTATCCTCCCGAGCCTCGGAGTAATAGCGTTGACGTCACACATAAATACCTGCATTACAAGGTAATTCCAGTCCTTCCATATAACTAACTTGATCCGCTCCGTGCGTTTACCAAACCGGCATTCGCTAAGCAATTCCAGTCTAATTCACTGAATCAACTTACCATGGACAGACTGGTTGGAAATCAGTCACTCGATTTTCCCGTCAAATTGATTGCAAATAATGGTCTTAGCCCAGGATGCTATCGCAGGACGAGTTTTAAAAGATGTGAGTAATAGATAAGAAATATGAATCTCACGGTTGACACAGAATGCAGGCATGCATGGACAATGTGGAAAGGATTTGGAGATTTCTTTTCTTTTCCTCCTTTGTCTGCGGTTCGAGTTGCAGGGAGAGGAGAAGGACGTGGAAAAACAACAGATGCACATTAGGAAAATGTCAAGAGGAAAAAAATATCAACTGCCTCAATCTTGCCAAGCATCTTATCGTTAGTGTGTGGAACGCAAGAGTTCTCAAGTTATTAAAAAGTTATTGTTCACGTATAGACTCCTTCCATTGATTTTCCTCTATAATAGACCATGGAAAAAGACAAGATGAGATACAGAGAAAATTCAGCTTTTTCCATAGCTCCGTGAGGAAATGTACGCGATAGCATTTCCCTTCCTTGCCCTCCTTCGCACGTATGGATTACAGCTTTTGAATTTCTCCCTGGACGTTGAGTGTGTCTCTGTTGAGATTTTCAAAACGGCTGTCTGCTCTCTGTGTATCTTTGAGGAGGAAGAAAACGTTTCTATCGCTACTAGAACGATTGATTTTTGTATTTTCTTTGTTTTTTTCCTTCTCTGCTTGGGCTCCATTTGTGAAGAGATTGGCTTGCCCCGAGAATAGCGATGTTGCTCCGCTTTCCAAAACTCTTTTCTATTATTTTTTATTCTTGTCCAATCTTGAAAAGTTGATATCATTCATGCCCGCGTGCTTATTATCACTGACAAAAATTGCACTTGTGTTCTCGGGATCTCCCCGCCTGCAGCTAGCTCTTGTAGTATGTGAAATAAAAGCCGCACTTACATTCATCTCGTCTTTATGGCTGTTAGTGCCTTGCCCCAGTGCTAGTCGATACTTGTCTCATCCACCGTTACATTGATGCCTGTGGCAGTTGATGCACGTTGAGTAGCCAGATTGCCCATATTGTTCGATTCTAAAAAAGTAATGGGAGCATAAAGAATACTTTGAAAAATTGCGAATTCGACATGAGCGTAAAAAGGGATGGGTTGGGAAGCCGTGTGTGCGGCTACCTACCGATAATTTGTGAGAGTAACAACTGCCATTTATAATTCATTGGTATCAATTATTTGACTACCCACCGGAATTTATGGAGCCGGCGAATTGGCATGGTTTGGTAAACATGGGCATGAGGCATGTTTGTCTTTGTGTGTGTTTTAGGCTGAGGGAGAGAGACGAGACGATAAACGAACCGAGCAGATAATTTCATGTCATCTAAAGCCCTAAAATCCAGTGAGAATGTGAATTTGTGGGAGAGTCAATAAAGTCAATATTGAGGAAAGGGAAGCATAAAAATGCCATGAGTCCGGGTCAGATGGCATTGGGACAGATGACTGAGACTAGTGCATCCTTTTACTGCTTCACATGCAAGGCTGTCTCTCGGCATCTAAACGTTTCACAGCATAATGAAAATGATGCAAGTTTTCGGAGATTGAATGAAGAAATATGAATTTGCCTGTATGTCTTTTAAGGCTGGGATAATATGATAATATTTAGCCCGATCTCGGAGTCGGACGCTTGGTGCTACAGTCGCGGAATGTGAATGCATGCATCTGTCCGAGGATGGAGTGAGTAGAGAGGAAAAATTTGTTGGCAAATAGCCCACTTGCCGAATTGACGGCTGATTCCCGGTTTTCCTCATCCCATGTGACAGACGATCATTAGAGCCAAAGGAAAGTTCGTCACTCATCCTTGAGTGCGCTGTTTGGAAGAATTCCCTCTCTCTCTCTCTCTCTCTCTGAATCCCCACCAGTCTATTCATCATATTTGTGATCCGTCTGCTCAGCAGATTATGTTTTCGCTCCGCTTCTTTAGGGCAGGGCACTCTGGCACTGGTTCTGGTTTCTTTCATCTTTCCTCTGTCTCTTGCTCCCCATTTAATTGTACACAAGTTCGGAAGACGAGTTGGAATTTGGAATTCCGTGGCAATTGTCTGATTTTGATTTTGAGGTCGGGATGGAATTGCAAGTGAGTGAGGTCGTAATATATTTATTGGGGGACTTTTGTCAAACATTTGTGGGAGCAAAGGAACATGTGGGAAGAAACACTATAATTGTAAATTAGAACAAGGTTTCGCGTGTACTTTATCTTTGAGTTTGTCTTGTCGGAAGACGAGAGGGTGACAATGACAAGGAGGAAGAAAGGAAGGAAAGCAACTGTGGGATGGAGCATGCTGGAGGATTGCTTTTACATGTGCAAATAAAAAACTAATGCTGCGAGTGAAAGTGGTGCAATGCAGCAATAGCCTAAATAGGGTAGTACACGTTCAAGACTTTGTCAGTTGCAAGGGGCACAGTAAACATGAGAACACACGCCGGTCTAGAGATGGATATTTTCCTCCTCAGGCCCCTCAACACGTTTGTCGGTATCGGGAGGCAAAGGAAGATCCTGAATTCATAAAGTCGTCCTCGCCAACTCGTCTTCATCCTCACGCCGTTTTTTCATCTCTAATGTCGCTTTCATTTCTTTCCCATGCATTCTCCAGTCTGAGCGAATTCAAGCTCCGCCACTCCCCACTCACCGTTCCCTTCCTTTCAAATCTCTCGCTCCTTCCAAAATAAGGCAAGGTAAACACGTCGACAACGTAAATATAATTAATTGTGTGACACGGGACAACACAACAGCTTTCGGCACACTTTCCTTCAGGCAGCTCGCTGCCAAGTGTGAGGTGCAAGAGCACTTCATTCCCTCAAGTGTCGATCTACACGGCGTGTGTATACGCGTTAATTAAAAGAGAATACACGATTCGCTCACGAACAATCCTTTGCTTAACATTTTTCAAGCCGAGCCTTCCCGGCTTTCTTTCTTGACTCACATTACGAGCTTCTCCAGGGCTTATCTTCTGAACGAGTTGGACGAAGGCGGGAATACTTTGGAAATCTGGAAAGACAAGGTGAGGTCGTTACATACATCGAACTGTCGAAGGATGGGACAGATACTGGGGATTTATTGACGGCAGTGGAAACAAAGCACTCTTGGCATGCACCTTACTCGCTCACAACTCGTGCAGGGAGAAAGAAATTTGACTAGCATAATTGTGTACTATTAACGTTTATCCTGGTGTAGTGGACACTTTTGTAGGACAACTTTCCATTATTTACAAAGGATAGGAGGGAAAGCGCGAATAATGAAAGTGATAGGGAGGGAAGAGCTTTCGCGTAATCTCAAGGAGCTCTGCTGCATAAATGAGATGGAGAAGAGTGTGGAAAAAATGCAAGTGTGGCGGCATGTCATTGCATCAGATGGTCTCTATCAGAAAATCAATGGGTTTCCTTTTCGTCCTTCCCTTGATGGCATGTTGTAGTGTGACAAGCCCGCATCATTCCTAAAGATACGGATGCTGGGAACAACTTGCATCACCCGCATTATTCCCATGCATGGACCTGTGATGAGAGTGAGTGAGACGCTACCTTTTCACTCTTTCCCTTTCCCTTCATGCGATTAGACAAGGGAGCAGCGATTTCCAAAACAAAAAACAAGTCTAACTGATCGAATCCAAGTTTAATTTGGTTAGCCCAGACTTAAACCAGCTTACCGGCGTAACGCTGTCAATATCATTTCCTGTAATTACTCCAACTTGTGAAAAATGGAATGGCATGCTGGCTATAAATAATCAATGTTTACTTTTAAATGAATGAGATATGGCCGATGCTTTATTTAATTCTCAAGGCTAATGCTCTCCCTTGGGGCTGGTCAGTGAAAGGAGGCCATACCAATTATCTTTGTTTTTGGCTGGCATGGAAAGATAAGTTCTCGCAAGCAGCGTGTGGAATGCCCACAGTGGCCAAAATGTTTTTTCCTGCTTTATTCCTCCGTCCAGTTTATAGTTGAGGGTCCGGCACATGAACTTTGGGGAATTCGGAGTGAGGAAGGAACGGAGTAATGGAATGGAGGGCGTGCAGATGAATTAAAAATAAAATATAATGCGTCATTCTCTACTGCTGTGTAAATCTTGTAGATTTTCATGAAGCGAATGCCAGAAAGGAGGAAAAGAAAAAGAACCAACAATCCGGAACCGATGTGCCTACTTTGAACATGCGAGCACCTTCTTCAATTTTTGGCTTTCGCTTATTTCGCTCTCCTCTTATGGCCGACTACAGTGTACCGTATTTCTTTTATTGATTTGTTGTTCTCTGTGGAAAATCTGTCTCATGTGGAATTTGTGCTCTGATTAGCGTCTGGGGCAGAGTACATCGTTTCAACCGGGCACCACCTGGCCTGGTCAGAGATGTTTCTGCGGAATAAAATTAGCTTTGGCTTTATCTTTGCAAGGATGATTTATGGTGAGCGAGTACATACAGTAGATGGCGATAATAAAAAAAAAGTTTGTGATTGCTAGAGTCACATTAAAGTACAGGATATAAAAAAATGTCTTGCACTTGGACAGCCGTCTTTAACTGTGAAACTTTGGTGGGACCCTCGCGTGTCTGCGAATTGTGGAAATGACTCGGAGATACCGAGAGGCCAAACCAAACAAAAGAAAGGATAAGGAAACGATTAGACGGAGAAATGGAGGAGACCGCCGCTGGCGCCAAAGTAGTGATTGACGAGGAGATCTACTGATCGTTACGCTTACGCACAATAATTTTCACTCAGTAGTTACTTTGTTGGGTGAGCAACATTCCCAGCATTCCAACCTACCTCATTTATCCCCATGCAAGGAAAAGTCTTCCGCTACATTCTCCTTCTTTTGACTCACCTTCCCTTCTTGAATTTCTTTCAACAACTCTCAGTTTCTGGAGGACTGATTCATTTTTACCTCTTCCACTTTCCTTATTGCTTTTACCAGTGAGCGAACCTCCTGTGAACAAATACAAGTATGAATGCGATCAAAACCTTCCCCTCAATATCTTGGAAATTGTCTCCAGCCTTTGACTGCTTCTGCGTTCACTTTTACACCAGCTCCCACATGGAAATGGACTCGTAAAAACTGTCTGCACTAGGATCAGCAAATGAAAAAAATGTAATTTAAAAATTTGCAGTTTAAAAGGAAGCTTTTAAAGTTGGATTCCCTTTGCATGAAAAAATAATGACACGCGTAGGCTTTTGACTTTTGACTTGCTATAAAGTCTTGGAGTGGAACGGTTCTCCAGTTTGGAAACGAGGCGAGTGAGACTGCGAGGATATTGCACAAGCTGCTAACTAGTAAGGGAAAAGATCGAGTTTAGGAAAGGAAAAGTGAAAGAGAGGTTCCATCTGTGAGCGAGCGGAGATTCTAGCGGGAAGTTGAGATCTCAGTTGAAGTTGGTGTGGAGCTGGAAGATGTCGTGGGGAACACCGGTTTGGAGAAACTGATCGCATCATTTATAGGAAAAGGAAGGGGAAAATTTAGGACATTTTATCCAGGTCTTCATCTCACTCCGTGCATTATTGATCGATTCCAGGGAAAGTAGAGAAAGCAACCTTGCTGATTTTGAGAAGAGGAGCACGTGAATAAATGGGAATCAAGATTGTTTTAAGCTTCCCTCATCCTTTTTTGCATTTTCGACAGATTCTTCGCCGACTTCGTTCACCCTCCGATCCACTAGTCATATGCGCTAACAACCAATTTACCTTCCCTACCTGCCCCACACTCTCGTATTCTTCTTTTACCATCCTTATTCGGCTAGAGTTGATACTCGGAATTATGGAATCATCAAGGATCATCGTGGCTGGATTGAATACAATGCTTCTCCCACTTATAGCTGTAGAAAGGATGCTATGAAGGTTATGACGGAATTGTGTTTTTGCGAGAGTATAGCTATACAAGGTGGATTTGTATTTGCGGGTGCCATTTGTTCTCATCACGAGATACTAGAGAATGTCATCTTTATTATGCAGTTTGGAGCTAGAGGAGGGAAGAGACTTGTGTATGTAGGTGGTATAGGTATAGGTGTGTAGGTATATACTTAGTGGGTTCAGGTAGGTGGTTGAGTAAATACTGGGAAAACGGAAGGAAGGGTGCATTATGCAATGAATCTATTCTCGTATATGGATCCTCTTCAACTCACATCAACTTTCCTTGATACGGTAAAACAATGGATTGGAGTTGGAGGGAAGCAGCTTCCTATAAAGTATCCTTGGAGATATGATAAGAGCACTGTAAAGTTGAGCCTCGTAAGTTTGTATTCCATTTCACTCATCTTGTCCAAATGCACAGCCCGTACGGATAGACACCGTATACAGAGAGTGAGAGAGAGAGAGAGAGACGGTGAGAAAGCGGTTGAGAGACATGGGGCACAGACGGTAGATGCTGGATGTAGCTTCCCGTATGTAGCTGCCTGTCTAAGGGTGTGTAGGTGTATGCCTATAGGAAATGATATAGGAAGCGGACTCTCGATCAGAAGAGAGAGTAAGAGAGTTGGGAGTAGAGACTCAGCAAGAGCAGAAAAATTCAAAGCTAGCCCAGGCAGGCAGGCTGAAGTTGAAGGCAGGCAGCAGACATGGGATAGAATAGGAAAAAGCAGGAGAAGCAGTTGAGTTGGATTAGAATTTCTAGGAGCAGGAGTCTTACCCGCCGTCAAACGGCCACTACAAATAGTCCCCGTTATTCTCGCAACCAAATCTCCGGTTTAATTTTTTTCCATCATAACATACGATCGAGTCGCTTGGAAAGTCGGAAGAGACGATTACCTGGGAAATTCTTGTAATAACCTCCGAGACATTGCTTCCCGTGCTTATCAAACTTGATTCTTTTCTTCCTAGTCTCATTACAATTCTGCTTCCTTTTCCAAAAAAAAACAACAACATCACACCACAGAGCAGAGGAACAAGGAGTCTGTACACATAGAGAGAGCCTGTGAATATTTTAAGAATTCCTTTGGCTAGTTAAAAGCAGTCAAGTTATTCCACACCAAGTTTGCAAATATTATGGACATTTTGTGGAAGTGCTATTGATTTTCTTGTCTACCTCAACTCTTCAGCAATAAGAGAGGAACAAGAGCCAAGCAGTTATCGTTATCATTACAGAATCCATTGCATGTGACAATCACCTCGTGAGAACTGCTCCATAGCCAATATGAAACCTTGAAGCCAATTATTGTATCTTTTTAAAAAAAATCCTTCAAAATTGCGGCAATAAAGTTAGTGAAAATTGTTGCCAAACTACTGTGCGACAGCTTCCGCCAAACTATAATTAACCTCGTAGCCTTTAGTAGTCAGACAAAGAGATTCTCTTTACACTTGTTCTTCTCTCGCTGTGCTTTTAAAAATATGACAGAGTTTGAGTCACCAGATGAGGTAAGTCAAAATCATATACATACACTCCAGTGTCCACTGTCACGGATGTGAGTAAGCACCTTCCTCTCCAGAAACTATTGTCAAATCGATCGCATTAAATCCCTGGCAATTGTCCCATCAGCGCATAGCTAATAGTACCTACGGGTCTTCCCGGATGCAGGGAGCAAACATGTGGCCCATTCAAAAGCTTGTGCAGCTCTAGGGCCCATGTCCATCGTCACGTCACTTCAAATTTCTCTATTTCAAAAACTTGACAAGAATGGCGGGACTAGTTTATTTTAAAGTTTAATGAATGACGCAGCATCTGACTAGTGAGAAACATTTAGCCAAGGATGAGGAATGACATGAGAAGGAAAAGTAAAAGCAGGGAAACGATTTGATACACTTTTAATAATCCGTCGAGTGGGTTGGGATAGATTGGAAAAGAAATGTGAATTGGGATGGGAAAAGAACCATGGGGCATGTTTTCCTTATAAATTGAACCTTCACCTTTCATCCGCCACTACAGCGTCTTCCACTTTCACTCCTCGAGCACACATTCCCTCAGCCATCGCTCATCGTCACTCTGTCCTCCTATCCAAACCATGTATCGTTCAAATGCACACGCTCACTCTCACCCATTATTACCCAACCAATATTATATCGCATCATCCTCGCACGTATTTCATTTTCACCAAAAACTAACCCAACGACTTTTAACTACTTATCTACCTACGTATCTTGATCCATCCCATCCCATTCTAAACAAGCTTCATTCAAGTATCATACGAGAGCTTGAATTCGGGTTAAGCGGTTACGCTAAATTTTTGAAAGTGGTGATGGATTTAAACTCTCGGTTTAGATGCAGTAGACATCGTTTTGGAATGTGGAGATGGAAAGCATTCTGTAGTGCATAAATAAGGTGGGCTTGGCTTGGCTTGGCTTGGATTGGATTGGATTGCATGTGAGTGTTCTTTGATTAAAAATTAAATGTTGACGTGGATTATAAATCACGAGGGAGGCAGACAATGGAGTAGTAGAGAAGAGAGGAAGGTTTGTGTACAGGTTTGAGTTGGAGCTATTCTATGAGCAAGGCTAGAGATTTGCTTGACTTTTTCCTCGTAATTCTGACTTTGGATGGGAAATCGAAGGAATCGTTGCCACTGGGACGATTACAAGGTAGCCAAGAAGTGTCATAAAGCCTTTGATATATGAGCACTTTGTCATTAGAATTAGACTGAGGAGATAAGTGATGGGATGGGATGCTCTGCTGTGTAGTGCCACTGTGTAGAGGAAACGGAACAATGGAGAATTACATTAGCCAAATTGTAAAGGTTAGACTGGGAAGGAGAAGTGGGTTTGACGCGTGTTCATTTAAATCACATTGGTCATAAAATAAAACGGCCTCGTAAATACCGCCGGGTTGAGCTCTTCCACTTCCACTCACACTTTGCGTACAAACAACGCAACGAGTTGTGGAGCAAATTGTGTCTTGATCATTAAGACTTGCATCAAATGTAAGGTCCATTCTGTCCATTGAATTATCCAGCCGTGGACTATCCACAACACTTGATCATTCTGGCAATTATTGTTGAGTGAGCAATATAAAAATGCTATAACACTTTCTAGGCTCGTCCTCCAAATTGACAAGGCAGGGCTGGGAATGGATTCGTTTCGAGAAACGACGAGGATAACGACGGTGTAATTGTAAAGTCGTCGTTACTTCAGTTCATTTTACAGTCCATTGTCGTAGCCTGACAAAAGCCAGTTTGCTCCGGCCATGGCTATATAATCGGGAGTAGTTGAACTTTAAAGGCATCTAAATCTCGAGTTTTCTCCAATTCGCCCAAGCCAAGGGAAGAGACTTTTCGGGTTAGAGGAATAAAAAGCGAAGCTTTTCACAGGACGGAACGTTTCCTCGGAATGACTTGGAAATAGATGTAAAAGTGCATAAGGGATAACCATTTAAAATTTTATGCATGACATAAAGTCAGACATTTGCTCCTTTTTACTGCAACTTAACGTGGAATCGTTTCCCTTCAATAAGTTTACTTTGCTTAATCCTCATTTAGATTTCCTAGTTGCACCAGAATAATTACTACCGCCTGTCGCTTATTTTATGCGCCACTATTTCTTCCCCACTCCCATTCTGCACCAGACACATATCGTTCTCAGCTGTACCCTCCCGTTTCATCATCAATGGAGAGAGTGCCGTCTTTGATTTCCAGCCACATCTCTCTTTCCACTCACACGCCTCTTCCATCATCACTCCCAATTCCATTCTCTCTTCCACACTTTCGCTCCTTCAAACAAATTATTCTCAATTAGAAAAATTCATTGGAAATACAGCTCCAGTCCTATCACTGCATTGTCGATTCCAACTCGAGCCTCAAATCCCTTTCGAATCCAAATCTCGTCGAATTTACAACATGTATAAGTGTCTATTATTCGGCACAGGCAGACGATATTGAACCTTAATAACTTCTCCGAATATCGCCAAATTCTTTGTAATTATGTATATACGTAGGCTCTTGGTAGTATATTGCGAGACGATTGCTCCAACTTGTATGTATGCATCTGGGCTACAGATACAAATGTAGGTACATATGTATAGTATGGCTCTGGATAAATTTATTATTTGGAGCGCAAGAGAAGATTAGAAGTTTTGAAGGTGATTGGATTTTGTTCGTGTATTTATAACCCTCTCCTTCCTAGTGCAATTCCATTACGGTATTTACAGACAAGCGTCACCCTCTTAATGAAAATAAAAATGGTGTAAATTCCTATTTGTGATATTTTGCAAAGGCGATGAAACGAGGTGCTGTCATCGCAATACTTGCAATTGTGCAACGAAAGTCAAGTCTTAGGCAAAAAAAATCCAATTGTACATATCTATAGACTACGTATATATGTGCATATTATACATATTAGATTAGCTGACTTTCCTATGCACAATCTCTCTCATGCTGACTAATTGAATTTGCTGCTGTAAACTTTGTCTCCGACTCAAAAACTTTCGAATGCCTTCTCCTATAATTATATAAAGGCTGTAAACATCGTGCAAGTGATTTCAGCGCAGTCACAATAGAATTTGTCACGGATAATTATCATTAACTGTGATTTTTTTTTGACTTTCCACTTGGACGGAGGAAAGGAACTACCTAAAAATAACGCGGGTAACTGAATCTGAGAGATGACTGGGAGAAGGTAGGTATGTATCCTTGATCCTTGGACCGCAGAACATGGGCTAGACTTGCGAGCACGTAATGCGATACACGGGAGTTGAGTGACAGATGAATGAGTCTAATGAGCCCTGCGTTCCATGTTTACTCATCTCGACAAACTGAAATCTTAAGAGAGCTGCCCTCAAGAATTCCTTCCTTGGTCAAACTACCCGTTGTCACATTGTTTCGTGTTTGAGTCGGAGGACGAGATCAGTTCATGAAGCTTCACTCCACACTGGGTGTGACAACATCGGTCATGTGACGCAGTAAAGCTCCAGACTCCAACTCATGATTCCCTCCCAATCATAATCATATTCAACAGCAAGGAACTTCGAAGGTTTCCAATTTGATTCCCATTTTCTCAGCTGGAGAATATTCTGGAAATGGAGACGCAAGACTAGTGGAAATAAAATCTAATCAGTGGTAATTACGTGGAGGAAAAATATTGAGGATGAAGAGAGAGCTCCTTTGTTGACATTATTAGTATTGGTGAAAGGGGAAGGATTGAGTGTAATATAATGACCTCCTAAATTACCTTGCTGGGTATATTAATCGTGGGTAACAATATGTTTCCTAAGTGATGCTCGATGGCAGTCTGACATCGTTAGCTCGAGAATAAGAAGGCTAAAGCCACATGATAATAGTAGGTACATAATATGCCTGGCTTGGAATAAAGAAGCTGAAAAAGCTAAAGAGGGAGAATGGAGAGTATTAGTGACAAAGTATATGATTCGACTCGTGGACCTACTCCACTCCATTCATCTCCAACCAGCTGAAATAGAAACTGTATGTGAAGTGAACAAAAAACTTCCCGTGAGCATCGTTCATGGATATGACAAATGTGCAGTGAATATTGCACAGTCAAAATCCCCATCTCCCGTGGCTCCTCGGTCTATGTGTATATAGCCCCGTTACCTATATTATATACGAAAATAGTATAGGAAAGCTAAGCCATGTTTTTCTCCTTTTATTGTAAAAAATACGGATCATTTTCTGAGCTCCCTTGCGGGAACGTCCACTCAACAGTCGCTTCTCCTCTTCCCACTCCAATCTCCTTTTCCCTACCTACCAAAGTCTATGTACTAATATTATGCACACTATTGTACTCCAGCCTTGTAGCCTAATGACAGGTAAAAGCCACCTCTTCACTACAAGTTCCAAATCCTACATTAAGTACATGGAATTATTTTAAATTCGCTTGTCAGTAACTATTACCAGTCATGAATTACAGTCTGTAATTATCCCTAATTTATAAGAGTCAGGAAAAGATATAAATTATCCGCTGCTTAATACAATACACGTTACCTGTCATTGCTGGTGTGTTTGCTTCGGAAATGTCATCATCTTACAATGACACAAGAGTTATTACATTACAATGCCTCACAACTCGTCACCTTTTTGGGCGTTTCAATGTCACCAACGCATGTAAACTCTCTCGTCGGCTGTCCAACAGCCCAGCCTTCATCCTTTCCGACCAAGACAAAGCGCAATTTCCCTCCTGCTTTATATTCATCCCTACACAAAAGTCACATCACAATACAATACAGAACAGTACAATACAACACAGTACAATGCTACGAGGTGTAGTGTGTATCAGCTCTTTTTCTTCCAACCCGTAACCATTCCCAGAATCCGGGATTCATATTCCTATTCCTATTCCTTTCCCCGACTCCTCCTGTCTATCATTTGTAAAATGACTTGGAATAATTTAAATGCACTTCAACTCGAACGTCATGCAATGAAATACTGGACTATAAGAGCACGACTAGTGTAAACACACCCAGTTCTGCACAAACAGGACAAGCTTGAAATAAATATTGAAAAAGTGCAATTTTTCACGGAAATTGGGCTGTGGATTAAACTTTTGTGTTTGTTCAAAT
>JAAXYX010002093.1:0-19034 GCA_036851915.1 Ptenothrix huangshanensis | reverse complement strand
TACAACGCCTCGACCCCCTCCCCCCCTAAAATGTAGACGTCATTAATGTATGCCCCCTAAAAAACTAAAGGGTTGGGCATGCACAATATTGGTATATATAAGACGCTGCTCTGCACTCATTCATCGCTTCTTCTTCCTTTCAGTCAGCGTCTCCAGAATGAAAACGATCTCTCTTTCAATGGCGTTTCACAACGATTACCTACATCGCACTTTGCAACTAGCACTAGCGATAATACTATTTGTGAATGCATTCACATTGCTTCCAATCTCATTCCTGTTTTTCTTACTTCTTCGATTCATAGTAATAAAGCTCGCTCAGTTATTCCGGAAAGATATTAGCCACCCTTTGCCAATGATAGGATCGTTATGGGCTGCTGGCGAAAATGTTTCCGAAAAGGCAAAAATAACCGTTTTTTGGTATTTTTATTTCGACGGCCAAATCGACCTTGGCAATTTTCGAAATACTTTTCAAGAGCGCGTGATTCAAAAACGAAAGGCGAATGGAGAGTTTATGTACCCCGAGCTGAAAATGTACTGGACGAAATTCCTCAACTACATCTTTTGGAAGGAGGAGGAAAACTTTGATTTGCAAGACCACATAAGACTCTACGACTACAATGGAGACTTTGAAGGGAATGAAAGTGCAGAGGAGAGAGCCGAGCTGAGAATTCCTCCTCCCGGGAAAGGATTCTGTGACGAGAGTGACCTTCGTCGGATTCTGGGTCCCCTTCTTAGAAAGGCTTATGCAAGGAACAAAAGTCCATGGGAGATACTTCTAATCCCGAATTTTAAATCTTCCGCCAATGAAAGTAGTGCTGGACGTACAGTGTTGATATTTCGTGCACACCATGGCATGTGGGATGGGTACAGTATTGTGAAACTTGTTGCTGGAGATCTGATGCAAGAGAAATTGGAACTGAGTACAAATTCTAAAAAGAAGGAAGGTTGGGAAAGATTCTGGTTTAATGCTACGTTGCCTCTGAAGATGTCCTGGGATATGGCCCAAGCTACGTTGAGTTCGTTTGACTGGGGTCACTGTTGGAATTGTTGGGGCCAGAAGGAGAGATTGACGGGCAGAGTTTGGACTAGTATTTCAAACCCGATTGATTCCAAAATTATCAAAGGAATAAAGAACAAATACGGCGTGGGTTACAACGACGTTCTGTGCGCAAGTCGTAGCCTCTGTTTGTAAAAGACTGATGAAGGAAGCAGGGCAAAAAGTTCCCGAGCAAATTTCCTGTTCCGTTCCATGGCCATTGGATGGGCATCCCGAAGGAATTGTTAATCACATGTGAGTTTTTTTCAAATCGTACATGGTTTATTTTTCGATCATATGCATGTATTTTTGATATAAAAGAAGTAAGTGGATTATTTTCTGAGCATCCCGTATGCAACGATTGGTCAGTTTTTTTATATTTACTGGTAAATTTTATGTAGGACATGGAACATCTTCAAGTGGCCAATGAGAAAATTTAACTCGGATGAAGAGCGTCTGCGAGCGTTTTCCAAGCAATATACACCTTCAAAGTACTACACTGCTCCACAGGGATTTGCTTTGCTGGCAAAGTACTGCAATTACGTACCAAGCTCGATTGTAAAAGTGTTGCGAAAAATGCCCTTTACCGTCGCCTTTTCAAGCATGCCCTTTTACTCTAAGCCACTGGAATTCAATGGGTTTGGGGTCAAATTGGTCGACGTTATGTGTGCTGTTGGGCCTGGCGATGGAACAGTTGGTATGTAGATTTTTAAACTAAATGTACATCTCGCAATAAAATTTAAAATAAAATCTATTTTTTTTGTATTTACATATTTGGTGATCTTTTCAGGAACTGGAATGACTCTGATATCCTACAACGGACAGCTAAAAATCAGTGCGATGGTTGACAAGAGATATTTTCAGTCTGGAGATATGTTTGCACGCTTTGGAGAATATGCGGAGGAAGAGTTCACGAGACTGATGCAACATAAAAAATGTGATGAATTGGAGTCAGCACGTAGTGCATAAAGGCCAATTTGCACCACGTTTGCAATTTGTTGGTTTCGTTAGAATTCGGAGTCAACGCCTTAAAAAAGGTTTAGGGGCAATGTAGGAGTAAAAATGCATGGAGAAAAATGAATCAAAACTGTTCCAAAAATTATCTCTGTCTTCTAAAGCTACGATAAAAACGGCATATGTTTCAGGAGTTTTTCTTTCCAAGTTGTAAATTTTATAATTACTGTTATTTGCATTGAGAAATAAAAATTCGATTTACTTGAAACTATCGGGCATTTCGGGAATAAACAGTACGTTTTAAATTATACTGAAGCATCTTAAATCACTGTCATATAATTACGGCTAAATTTAACTTGGATTTCATATTAATTTTTTACCTGCATAATCACTGCCTTCATTGTTTTCGTCAACGTTTTCCTAATTACGACAATTTGGATTTAGGGAAAGTTACGCATTGCTACTAAAATATACTTCGCTTTGGATTTTAGGTAGTAAGATTTTCATGTTAAATAACCCACCTAGTAGTTTTGCATAGATAAGATCTTATTGGCATTTTAGGTAGGTACCTAAATTTTAAAGTACATATTTTAGCGAGATGTCCGAAAATGCGAGAAAATAAAATATAAAGAGTCATTAAAGACTCACAGATTCGATATGTGTTTTGGACTTTGAGAAATTTGACTTTATTTTAAAAATCGGCACATATGCTGGACGCCAAAAATCTAATCTAATTCAGTACCGTCTTCAAAACAGTTTTGGTGCACCCAAAAATCTAAAATATAAAATCGTTCGGCATAAAACGGGACATTTTGAACTAAATTGGACAATTCGTTATCCCTATTTACAATAGTAACTGGGTTTACTATTAGAGGCTTAATGGTAAATTTAATATTTTTCAAATACAAATATTTTTGCAAAAACGCATAATCTGCATGATCGGCTTTGACTTGGCAAAACACGGAACAAAATGTACAAAATTGTTAATAAAAACTCTAACATCAAACCCAATTTTTAAGAATTTTTTAGCTTTGTGAACACTGAACACCATCAGTCCAATTACCAGTTTAGCGTCTATTTAGCAAATAAGCTAATTGCTTCATTAGATTTAGCGCGTTGAATAATCAGAATAAAGCCAATTTTTACATTAGTTTGGTACAAAATGTATAATTTCAGCATAATACTTGACTGAAAAGCGTAATTTATGCATAATACAAATTTAAAAAAGTGACATTATCTTTGTATAATGACAACTCCCAGATCGAATAATTTCAGAGAAGAAATTCCAGTTGCTCTCCTCGATATACTCTTCGGGAAACGAACTTGCACCTACCCCCAAAAACGCGACTTGTTATTTACTGCTCTTACGATTATCGTATTATAAGTTGCGTGCCATGTTTATTTGATCGTATTATAATCTTGAAACAACTCAGGTTTCCATTGTTCTTTGCTTTGTAGATTCCAAATTCTGGAGCACATTTTATTACTCATCGTCAGAGGAAAAGAGTTAACGACAGTAACACCCGGTCATCAAGCCCAATTAAATTGAACGCAATCACCTTGATACGCACCTGGAGGTTTTTTCCAGTCTTACTATAAGCTTGATTTCAGGTCAGAATTGTACACGTAAGTAGGTACACTCGCACAACTTGAACCTGGACCTGGACACGTACATATTCATTAAATGGTACTACATGTACAATTAACTATGCAAAAATACAAATAGGTGGAATGTAAATGAGCTGTTTGTCTGTTGCGAACCTTTAATGTACAAGAAATCCTTATAAACAATTTTCGAGTTGAAAAAAAGATGAAGTTCCAGCTTAACTTGGCCCATTTAATTATTACTTATAACTAAATCCTGCTCAATTCTATATCTCACTAAATTAAATCATAAGCATACAATAAATAAAGATCTGCTCTGCTTTCAACTTCAAAAAAATACTGCAAAAACAATACCTATAATTTCTAGTAAAATGTTTGATCAGTTCCCGGTTGACTGTCCGCATCAGCTCTTACAACCTGCTTTTTTTGCATCATTGAATCACATCAATTTTTGCAACTGGACATTACAGTCTATAACATTGTTGGGCGCTATAGTCTATAACGTCTGAAAAAACCTTTCCCTTGAGATTTTGTTGTAATGAAGCTTATATTAGCATACAAAATCCTTATCTGAATCTTCCAAAACTAATAATTTAAAAACATTGGAGTTTATAAGCACATTAATTATGGAAATTACATATGTACAAAAAATAAATAGCTCTGCTTTTCAATGAGAAACAATTAGCATGGACTGCGAAAAGAAATCAGATAATTAATCTTAGGACTAGTTCTAGAACTGGAGGTTTTTTCCTATCTCATTATAAGTTTGATTTCAGGTCAGAGCATTACACGCACACATGCTAGTTCTAGGACTTTCCAGAAATATTTACATACATAATACATAATTTTCTTAGGGCTTGGTAACACAAGTCTTATAAATCCCCTAATCTGCTGTGCTTGAAAACAGTTGATGTCTAAACTCAATAGGAACGTAAACTATTCAAACTATCTACTTTGATACTTTAATAGTAAAAGTCATGGACAGTTCATTACTGAACGGCAAAATGTCGGTTTCTGTTCCCGTCCAAGGCAATTTTGAGCAAGCTCAAGGATGCATTGTCCCAGAGTACTTGCGAAACAAAATTAGAGACCGGGGATGGGGCGATGCGGTTGCATTTGTAAGTTTATATTGCTAAGATAATTATTTTTGGATTTGTGATAAGCTGAATCTTGTGTTAATTTTAAACTTATTTTCCTGGTACTCTCTCACATTTCTAGATTTTTTATTCGAAATGTTCTGATTTTACGTGTTATTCAAAGTCAAAATTTATTTCCTAAAATTCCTGAATCTCCTGATCTTTTCCAGATTAATTATAGTAATTTGTACGTCCGAGATGTCTACTTCTTTATTCTGACTGTAGGAAAGTGCTGAAACCGGAGCCAAGCACACATTTAATCAAGTATTGGATAACAGTCGGAAATTTGCCGCAGGACTAATCAAGCTGGGGCCCGAAATGAATTTGAAACGGACGGACGTAGTGTCCGTGATTCTTGCGAATATACCCGAATATGCATCTATACTTGGGGGCATTTGGGAAGCAGGACTTTGCGCAAGTCCGGTCAATCCGTTTTCTTCAAAAGGTAAACACAAATGACTTTTTTTTATTTCACAACTAAAAAAATTAAAGAAAATTATTTTAGGATTCGAAAATCTAAATTTTTCCCAATTGTACCTCTGCATACGAATAAATACATTTTGGAATATTTTTGTAACGGAACAATTTGGATTTTCAACTAAATGTAAATCAATGCATCAAATAATTTCATAAATACTTTCCCTTGCTTTAGATGAAATGCGTAACCAGTTGGAAGCCTCTGGGACCAAAGTCATTATCACCTCCCCCGACCTATTACCCAAGGTCCGAGAAATTCAAAAAGTCAGCAAAAAAATCACAAAAATAATCCTTTTCGCCTCCAGCTATGCAAATCTCTCACATGCCAAAACATACCCAGACTGTCTCAACTATTTCGACATGCTAAACACGGAAACAGATAGAGTTGATTTCTTCACGGGGTCACACCTGACAAATGAGAATGATGTGGCCATCCTTTTATACTCAAGGGGAACGACAGACCTTCCGAACGGAGTCATGGTAAAGCACTCCGGACTACTCAAGCAAATCCTCCTCTGCACTCATCCCGACGTCTGCAAAATTAAAAGGTATGATGGAAACAATGAGCAGGAGAGACTCATTGGAGTCCTCCCATTCTTCTACATCTACGGGATTTCATGCAACATGTTCATGAGTATGCTCCAAGGATCTCATGTCATGACAATGACAACTTTCAAGCCTCTTCCCTTCATTGACGCGCTCAGACGACATCGTCCGACGGTAATGTTTCTTGATCCAACACTCGTATCCTTCATCTGCAGCACTGACCTAATTGGTACGGTGGAACTACAGCACTTGGACTCGATCTACTGCGGGCCCACAGTCTCAGAAGAATCTCTCATCAAACGGTTTCAGAGTAAAGCCAAAAATGCCCAGTTTTTGGAACTATACAGTCTCACCGAAGGGACTACGAGGGAGACGATTGACGAGGACGGCTGCTTCTACATTGTTGATAGAACCAAGGATCTCATAAAGGTCAAGGGCTTTCAGGTAGCACCAGCAGAGCTAGAGGATGTCATCCGAAACCATGAGAAAGTTGCTGAGGTTGGAGTGGTTGGAATCCCGGACAAGATTTGTGGCGAAGTTCCTCGTGCCTTCATTGTCCCTGCTAATGGCGAGGAATTGAATGAAGAGGAAATATTGAACTTTGTCTCCAGTAATGTAACTTCCTACAAGCGATTGAAAGCCGGTGCCCAGATTGTCTCCGATATTCCGAAAGGATGCTCCGGTAAAATTCTCCGACGAGTTTTGAGGAATTCTAATTTAGCTCAGGCAAATTAATGTTCAAATCTAATAGTAAGACGTAGACATGATGACGCGTGGGTTTCTTATTATTTTGTGTAAGACTGTATTTTAATTCAATAAAAGGATAAAACCATTGCTAAAATACTTGTTTGTACAATTAAAATTTTGTATGTACGTCTACAGCGGCGGATCCAGAAAATATTCCAGGGGGAGCTAACGAAAAAAAACTCCATTATAATTATCTAGTGTCAATTTTGAAAAAGTTCAATAATATCTGGTGTAAGTGTGCATTATTAGAATTCTACTTTTAAAAATTCCTATTAGTATTATTGACAACATTTTTTTTTGAAGTTACAAAATCGCAATATCTTTGTTAATTACAGTTTTCTCGTAGAAACACAAGTTGGAAACTGTATCCTTGTCACGACACACCAATGTAATTCTTTTTTTGTGTTAAAATTATACATATAATTACCGTATGCTCGTTGCAGAGCGAAAAAGAGTCAATATGATTTTCAGGCCACAACACAGTGGATTGCCTAAAACTTCAGTATTGCATACCGAACCTTGCATGAAGTTCATTTGAAAAATCGGAGCATAAAGATGCCTAAAGTTTGTCAATTTTGTAGCACATTTGTTTCTTTTGTAATTAAAATAATTCATGTTAGCTATCTCGACTTCAAAAATTGTGGTATTCTTGGGTGACCTTCCGTAAATCTTATACAATATTACCAAGGCGACCAGAAAGCATTAAAGCATAAAATGTGTTTCAATTTCAAAGTATTTGTACGGTGGTCGCCGCTTTTTTAAGCGTTTGGTTACTTTTACTTCGACCACAAACGAGATGAAATTATTTTGACGAAGCACAAAACTCATACAAAGCATTTTGAGCTTCAACAAAGGTTTTATAGCATTTTGACCCACATTTTCAAGCTTAAGATTTTATTTTCCTGCCAGAGTAAAATTTTAAAAAGTTTCTTGACACAAATTGTAGCCTACGTACCACTAAGTTTTTCAATATGTTTCAAAGAACGTTAAATTACTGAAAAAACCATCCTTTTCGCATTTGGATTGATCCATAACATATTTCAGCATTTTCAGGCTCAAAACGTTACGTTCTACCAAAATTACGAATTCGAATGGCATTTAAAGCATTCTCAACTCCAAAAAAGCTTCATTTTAGCATCATTTAAATGTCAGCATTTTTAGCTGGGAAAGTCGAAAGAAGCATTTTTAGCTGGAAAAGTTGAAAGAAGCATTTTTCAATGGCAAAAATAATAACGGGGATTATCTGTACTACATTTATTACAACAAAATTCTATTGTTTCCTAGATATTTTGGTTTTTGTTCTGCTCAGCTATAAAATATTAGGGATGCTGCAAATAGTGATTTTTTCTATTCGTGAATAACGAATATTCGCGAATATTAGCAGTATAGAGTTATTAATACAGTATCCTTTGCACACTGAACTACATCGCACCAAAACCGTGAATGATCGTTTTGATGCTTTTTATTAACATTTCCATATGAAATTCCAGATTGTACCTACTTTAGTTTTTTTTTACTTAATCCTACATTCTCTGATTTATTTTTTAATCAAAATTGGAACAACTGTGTAAACATTTTTAATCCTTGACTAAACTAATAGAGATGTTAAAGGATGTATGGGTAAAACTAGCGCAGTAATAACATAGCGTAAAACGCCAAAAATATTGCCGTTGGAGCGTTGTTGAGGAAAGAGTTTCAGAGTTTGACAGTTTTTTTACAGTGTAGCCAACGAGGGAGTGTTGCAAGAATTGGCGGCTGTTTTTAATCAAATTGAAAAGTTTTGGTTCCAGCTCCAGCTTTATTACGGGAATGATATTTCCGTGGTCATCCTTTTGATCCTTTACTTTACCATTTTACTTTAACATTACACATTACTTAATACATCTTAATACAATCTGACATTTACACAATTACATCAGAAAAGAAGATACTCATATATACACATTATACACGTTATATCAGAGGCTGCAGATTCACAACTCGTTCTCGGAAACCTTATTTCACTTACCCTGTACCCGACAGCCCGGCGTGAAAGACCCTGCGCTGCGTAGGTAATAGTTCTAACAGCCGGATTTTTCAGTGACCACATTTTCAAATCACCTAGTTGCTTGTTACGTTTAATAGACATCCCTATTATTATTATTATTATTTTACCGAAATCTCTGTTACTGATTTTTTTTACCGTGTAGGGGGATCAATTTGAGGATTTTGGGTCTCTGATCTGAGAGAATACATTCATTGATATCATTTATTAATACAGCATTCAAGATTGAACATCTACCAACGAAGATTTTGTTAAATAGTTTGTTCAACTTTAAATCGGATTCAGAATGGGATATTATAAAGAAAGAATTAAAGGAAGTAATTTAGAACGAATGCGAAGCAGAGTTTCATGGGGAGTTGTGGGAATCAGCGCAATCATCGGAGTTTTGTTATTGTAAGTTAATCTTTTGTTTCTACAAGGATGAAAGTTTTGGTGTGTTTTTTCACAAGACAAAATTATGATATTTAAATTGTGAATCAAGCCATTGTCTATTGTGTGCTCCCTGTGGCAATAAATTGTTTGTTCTATCCTACACGTAGGTATATATAATTAGTTCTTTCATAATAATACTTCATGTTGGTTGCAGTTTCTCTCCAGGGGTTAGAAGAATTAAAGAATTAGACGAAGCAGGTTGGTTTGAAGATCCGGAATGGAGAAAGGAGAAGAAACAGCTATTTAGAGATCAGATGCAACACATGGCCCTGCCGCGGCAGATGAAGAGGGAAGAATATGAGCAACAGAAGCAGGATAAAGTTGACAGTTCATTTCCTCAAGGAGTCCTTAAGAAACCTGCTTCTGCAATTATTGCTGAAACTGGTGATAAAACGATGCATTAGCTTTGTTAATTGTTAGATAATAATTATCTAAATAGGAAGTTATCACATGAATTACTAAATAGATTGTTTCTAGTCTGTCTTTGCTTTAGTGCTTTGAAATGAAGAAAGTAAAGGATTTATATATATACATGTACTTGTAAATATGCGTCTTATCGCATCGACTAAAGTAATTATTTTTCCTAGTAATCATTGCTCATCTCCGTCATTCATGTCTTGCTCTTAATTGAGTACGACGAAATGATAATGTGCTTACATATAATCAGTAGTAACAAGAATTTTTAGGCTAGGCCAAATTGCTGAAGTAGATCATAACTAGTGTAAGTTTTTGCAAAAAGTAATAAATTGTAGTTTGCTTCTCATGCAGGTTTTGATAAAACTTCATTTCATCCAGTGTAGAATTTTAAAAACTGCATCTTTTCTTTTCAAAAGTAGCGTCTTTTCTTTGTTAATATAATAGTAAAGCCGTCGTTTAATTTATAAATTAAAAAAACTTGCATCGTTATCGAACACAAAAAAAACTTAGTCTTTTCTGTGGAAATTAAAAAAAGCTGCTCCTTTTTCGTGCAAATTAATTAAAAAACTGCGTCTTTTTCTTACAAATCTGAAGGTTGTGTGTTCCTAAAAAACCTGCGTGAGGGCCTAGGATTACGTGGCCTGCGCCTAGTTACGCTACTCCTTTTAATTAATTGCTGCTTTGAACGTTAGAAGGCAAGCATACAGGTTATTATTGCATGTGTTGCATTTCCAGAAGCGGCTGTGATTAATTACTGTAATTTTTATATTCAAACTACCGTAAAAATTCTCATAAGAGCCTGCTCTATTCTAAATACAGCCTGCCTCGTTGTTTGGCCGGGTCAAATACTATGATTTAGCATTACGATGACCGGGGAGGAAATTCAATTTTGACAATGATAGCCGGGGCTCTTATTTGAAGTTTTACGGTAAGTCAAATTCACGCGAAACTGGTGGTTTTTAATCGTTTAAAGTCATAAGTCCATATCTGAACTCAAATCTCAATTGAGTTTTTATTCAATCATAATGATCAATGAATGACATCTAAAATTTGTCTGAAAAAGGCTCCCAGTTGCCTTAATGTTAAAAACTTCATCAAATAGGGTGAGTGCGTTAAAAATGCCGAAGATTGGATGACGTAATTTACCTTACCTGGAGTCCTGGACTCAAGACTTCTAGTTCAAAATACTGATAATTATGGTTGGTCCTATTCAATAATTTTGACTCCAAATTCCAAATTCAAAGTATTTCATACGTCTAGTGTCAGTGTCTACACTCTCCGAAATCGGCGAAATCATCCCATCTCTTAACCATCTTACGACGAATGATGAGTAAGAGATTGGCAAAACAGGATTATCATTTTCGTTGATAAGATGAGTAAGAGATGAGTAGGAGATGAGTTAAACAAGTAAAGATGAGTAAGAGATAGGTAAGAGATGTCTTAAAAAACATCTCGAGATGAGTTGCCAAAATTTTTCTAACTCATCTTGAGATGATTTTTAAGACATCTCTTACCTAGATTAGGTTAGCTACATAGAGTATAGAAATTTGAATTTGTACGCGCATTGGCACCAGCTTTGGATTTGTTGCTGGCACCGGGACCGGACCCTGTAAGGGCAGGCACCTGGTTGTCAACGAAAATCTCTCCTAACGGCTGGAAGATGCTTGTTAAATAATCGTGAAAATTATCTGCAGTTTTAAAGCATAAAGAAACCATCAAAAATGAAAAAATACAGTTTGATAATAATTAGTAAGGCGACCGGAAAGCATAAAAAGCATAATGAAACCTAGGACCCCCGGTCGCGCCTTTTTTGTTGCCTAGTACCCTATCAAAACTGAAAACATAAAAATTTTTTTTGAAAAAGCATAAAAAGCTCAGTGAGGCTCGAAAAAGGCATAAAAAGCATAATTAGGCCCCAAAAAGGCCCAAAACAGCGTAGTAGAGTCTCGGCTAGCCAGATATTGTGTCGACTGAATTTGACAACAATTTAAAGTAATTTACTGGAAGAAATACGAAAAAAGAAAGCCGAGTTTTTTCCCTGAAATTCAATTGCGGATTTTTTTATGCCTACAGGTGCTTGATAAAAAGCATAAAAAGCATAATGCAGTTCAAAGAAAAGCATAAAGAGCATAATTAGACTCCAAACAGGCATAAAAAGCAAATAAAAATCCCTAAAAGCAAAATGGCGCGCTTGTCAGCTTCAGTTTTACATTATAGCACCACTTTGCTTTTTGGATTTCTGGATTTGCACCACTTTATTTTTAAGTAAAAATGGATCTCCGCCAATTTGCTTCTTAACTCACAATATAGATAATTATTGTTAGTATTCTCTTACGCTTAAGTTAATAAACCGTTAAAAATTTTATTTGTAGGATCTGAACACCGTTTGGTAATACGCAAACTCCGGGAGTCAAGTTTAGAGTTCAGAAGATGAGGTCAATGACTAAAGTTGAAGTATAGAGGGATTCCATAAATGATGTTTAATATTTAATTACAACTACCGTAAACCTTCTAAAGGAAGCCCGACTCCAAAAGTAGCCGAGTGAAATCCTATGCTTAAGCATTATGATGGCCGGGGAGAAAAGTAAATATTTACATAGAGATTCCGGGCTTCCGTTAGAAGTTTCACCGTATACATTATTATTATTATTGCTTGAAAGAGATCCACTATCCACTCATAGTCAGTAGAATGCCGCTCAGGCCATTATAATAAGGCCTATTGCAGACGACCCTTTTCAAGACTATATTTATCAAGGGAAGATATTGGTGTGGGCTCATAATCTGTCAAGTGAGTCTGAGTGAGCAAGAATATGAGTCACAGTTGCACCATCTTCCCATTTAATTATTTCTCTAGTGTCTTATAATTAGTGTTATGTATTGTATTATAGGTATAATTACCTATAAGAGCCCGAAAATTTCTCGTAGCAGTGCAAATGCAAAGTATTGATATTTATCTCGCGAGGAAGTCACGAGGCGGAATTCATAGTATGCAAAATACCGATATGAATTCCCGAAATACCAACTCAAAGCAGAACCCGTAAGAAATTAGGCGAGGCCAATAAATCACGAAAAACAATCACCAAGTGGTGAAGTCAGTAGTCCGAAAGCGACGTAAAATAAAATGATTAAGCTTAAACTGATCATTAATATTTGTTATTTGGCTCGCTGGATGGGTTTTTTCATGCATTTGGGTTGCATTGGGTTTAGAATTCAGTCATTTTGAAAAATCTTGTTAAGGCGGAATATTATTTGCTTTGAACAAAACTTTAATTTTTCACCTATGTTGAGCTGTAAAAGTGAAACAACCATTAAACAGAAATAAATACATTTAAAACACCAAAAACCTGCCCGTATTTATTACTATATCTCGTAGAGCGGTGGTACCTGAAGTACATCATAACTGCCATAAAATTACATCTTGAGCGACAAGATTTAGATGCTCTTTTAATGCGTTTCAGATGAATTTAAGATTGGTAGTTTCACTTTTCATCCGTTTTACTAGTTAGTTGAAATTACGATTTTTAGCTGCACTTTAAGTTACTTTAAGATGCACTCTACCGAAGAATCAGTTATCTTACTGAAATCAGCAGTTTGAACTGACGCTACTAGGTGGAACCACACTGTTAGGTTTTGTTCTTGAATCCCATTAAAGACAAATAGTATCAAAGCATCTTACGATCCTAAATCTTTAATAATATAGTAAAATAATATTCGAATACCTGAAAAATCTTATTTTGCTTTCAGAACTAGCAGTAATATTTACATTGTCACAAAGTCAATGACAATAATTTGAAGTTATTTAGCGGTGAGAGCTATGAGACTTAATAGAGATTCAAAGTTTGTACATATACAGCTAGTATTAAATTGACATGTAGACGCAGCAAATGAGAAAAATAAAAATGTGATATTTGTGTGCATTTTAAAAAGTATCTTTATTCACACTCAAAATGAACTAAAATAATTATAACAGACTGTAATTAATTCAGGCAATTTAAGTGTTTTGGCTTCTTTCACAAGGAAACTTTATATTTTAAAGGAATTTTAACTATAGTTGGAATCACAGTAAAAGCATAACTGTACCAATAGCTAGTGAAGCGCGGCAACTTTTTATGCTTTAACCTTTAACAATTTTTGATCTTGGCCAGTCAAATGTAGTTGGGATTTTGGGATACGCTTCACAGGATTTTTCCAATGTTAATCAAAGCACCCGGATTTGAATACACATTAAAAACTGATTATCATTTTATCTGGAGTAAATGTGAACCTTCCTAATTCATCTCAACTCATCTTTTACTCTTTCAACAAAAAGATTACAGCTTATTTAATTTTGTCCAGTCTACATAATTACATCTACTTATCAGTATGCCCGATACTTAATTTTTCGTAGAGTGTAGGCAAACTCATTATCATCACAGTAAACTTTTTACTCTACCAAAATTAAAGTCCATATTGTTGTCTTGTCTTGACTTGTCTCGTCCTCAGACTTCAGGTTCAGAGTTCAAACTGTCAGGAATCCTGTATAATTGCATAATACATTTACAGACATGCAGAAATTACACGAGCATCTTCTCTCCTTAATCCTCTAAGCATTCTTAATTCGTTTTAATTATTCCAATAAGTTGTGCATGAAAAAATGTACTTTGACTGGGACCAAGAGCACACTGAACTGAACAGTAGTCATGTCGTTGTCGTAACGTAACGTATAAAAAATAAACTACTAATTGCTAATTACTTTGCCATGTAAATGAGGCTAGAAAATTTGCAAAGTGTTCAAGATCACAATGTGTACTACATTATTGCAAATTACACATTACACTGCATACTAATTGCTGATTCACAAGAGTGCTTCGTGCATCTTAAGAAATTACTATGATTAATTCCACTGTGTAGCTTCTATTCATGAATGCCAATGTCATGAATGAAAATGGAAACACTAATGCTTCGACCGCATATTTATGTAGAACTTACGCAGGTTCTACTAATATTCTACGACCATATTACAGGTGCAAATGTTTTGGCTTCAGTAGCGTAACTAGGCGTAGGCCAAGTAAGGCCTAAGTCTACAAGGGATTTTTAAAAATACACTATCTTCTTTAAGATTTCCACGAACCCGTAATTTTTAAGATTACACATAAACGACAGAGTTTTTTTAAATTTACACAAAAACGACACAGTTTTTTAAATGCCAACAAAAGAGGTGCAGCTCATTTTTAAAATTTACAAAAAAAAGATGCCGTTTTTTAAAAATTTACACAAAGACGGCGCAATTTTTTAAATTTACACGAAAACGACGCAGTTTTTTTTTAAATTTACACGAAAGAGGCGCAGTTTTTTTCAAATTTACACAAAAACGACACAGTTTTGTAAATGTCAACAAAAGAGGCGCAGCTTATTTTTAAAATTTAGACAAAAAAGACGCCGTTGTTAAAAATGTTCACAAAGACGACGCAGTTTTTTTAAAATTTATATAAAAACGACGCAGCTTTTTTTAAAATTTACACAATAACGACACAGTTTTTTTAAACATTTACACAAAAGAGACGAAGTTTTTTTACTTACATGAAAATGACGGAGCTTTTGTTTATAATATACACAAGACGAGATGCAGTTTATTTTTTAAGAATACTCTGCCTGAGATCAAGTTTTTTCCAGGCCAATAAGGAAAAAATCCTGCGGGCGCTACTGCTTGGTTTCGTGCAGGTGTAAAGGTTTGCATCTTTATTATCGCTGTACATATACATAACGATTTGATGATGATGATGCCCACTGTCAAAGTCCCTGTCTAATATCCTACTCTACAACCTCCACCGCCAACAATAGTAATTACCATTGTCATTGTCCATTGACTGGCTTCATTTCAAACAGAAGCATTATATTACATACATGCTAGATCAGTAGTTTGTTTATAAAATCTTATATAATTATCATACCCTACTTTATAGGTATATGTATATATGCACATACACAATTTTAGTATGCTAGAATGTACGAAAAAATGCAAATTAAAAAGCCCAGAGAGTCAGACGAGATTCGCAACATTTTTGCACTAATTTATTTTGATCCACTTGTTGGTCTATAAAATTCCTGGGCTTCTGTTTTTTAAGTTGGCTTTAACTTTGACTTTGACTCGAACGAACTTGTCTTTTAATAGTTTGTTAATGCTACCTTTCCATTTAATCAAATGAGTTAATGATTAAATTACTCTCGTCAGCTCACGAGGGAACTTTTTCAAACTAGACGTTTACTTCGAAAGTAGAACTGAAGATCTGGAAAATGTTTTCAATTTTTGACATAGAATTTTAACATTTGAATACGTTCCTTCGTCAATCTCACGACACGACCAGTTGAGTCTCATCCACTAGGACTCAGGCTCAGGCCCCATACCAAGTTAATACCACTAGTCCCTTGTGCATACAGATATTTTTGCACTTGTTGCTCCTGAACTGATTTCAATCTGATCTCGATTCCATACAGAGAAGCTTTGTAGTAAAGTTGTGCAGGTGCAGTGGATTATACTTTTTTTCGCCTAACAATATTACCTGCTCACCTTAATTGAATCCTTAGCCCGAGTAAGACGAGTTGAAGCCGAAGCAGAAGCCGAAGCAGAAGCCGAAGCGAAGAACAATTGAATGGAAGTGAATTGAATTGAATTGCAAAAGTTGACCGAGCTAAAATTGAAAAATGCAATTGATCATGTCCTGTCCCACTTTTATTTATTATTTTAATCATTTTTAATTACACTCAATTATTATAATTTAATAATTTCACATGTCATGTAATATCAGGTGCATAATTATATATATATATATCTATATACTTACTGTATGCTATATAAGGATACTACCAATTAAATCTATAATTGGCAATGCGCAATCAACATTAATCCCTACAGATATAAAATGCATGGGAATAGGTAACATGAAACTTGTAGGCTGTAATTTATGTACAGTCGTCTTCGTTTTATCCGTATACAATATACGGTAGTGTAATTTAATTAAACAGATTTTTGTGGCTACTTACAATAAAAGAGCAAAATTCAAAATCAAAGAGAGATTACAATTACATTCATGTCTTCATTGTTTTCAGCTCTTTGTTTTTCAGTAGCTGACAGCTGCAGTATTTAACACGACTAAGAACAAGGACGAGAACGTCAAATAGATTTAAACACACATTTGATTTGAAACGATGCCAGTAATAATATAAACGAGTTATTTAAACCTCAAAAACAGCGCAGCAGTGCAAGATTAAAAGACTTGAACAGTGGGAGAAGGAGCATTTTGATTTCATTTCATTATTGTACTTGATTTCATGTGGTGCCAGCCAGGGGTTTAAAGTCTTTTTTAGTCTGCGTCTGCATAATAATTGAATGCTGTCTATTGTCTAGCATTAAAAAATTCAGTTTTCCTTCCCTGCAATAATTGCAATTGCATTCCTTTCCTGTACACTATTAACATAGTATGAAGTGCATTTCCAGTTCAATGTACTGGTAAAAATGAGGTAAAAAATACTATGTATATTTAAAGATGTATAAAACACAAAACTAATCCCACATTAAATAATTGTGAAAGCAGTTAGGATTCTTCTCAAGTTCATGGCTGCATTTAAAATGCATCCCACGGTCGAAGAAACGTATTGTCTGTAAAATACCTTTGTAAAGATAGAATTTAAAATTTTTGTTTTTTTTCGGATTTTCAGCTTTTAATGCAATATTTTCTGTTTTAAGATTCTTTGAATTTTAGAACAGGCAACAGAAAATTCCAAAAGGTTTTAAAATTGCTAAACACGAAGCTCTGACAGGTTTTAAAATCATTAAAATCTAAAATTCGAAATTGTTTACAACTGTTACAATGCGAAATTTTGACAGGTATCAAAAGTGCTAAAATAGAGAATTTTCTAAGCCTTCATTTTCTCATGTTTTAAGATTCATCTTGGACCAACGCAAAAAATGAGTGGACAAATATTCCTTTAATCGGAACTTATGTGTATGTAACGTGCATATTGTTAAATACTAATCGTAAGTATACCGTCTTTTCTCAAATTATCTCCCACGGATTGTCAGCCCAGGACGTGTGATTATCCAACTCCAACAAAATGCTGTAAACAGTATGCATAATATGCTTACTTTAGGTAATTATAACTAATAATATACTCTTGCTTTCTATTGACTTAGCCCTGCACTCTACAACAATGCGATTCCATACAATACGATTTAATAATATGGTAATTCATGACTGGACAGATGTATCAAACTCTTAAGTTCAAAGTCTGCCTACATAATAATATGTGCATATATATACATACATATATATACGAAGGAAATCATGCAGTAAATTATGAATTAACGCCACTGTTAAATGCTTGTAGCTTGGAATTGAACTCCATACGATTAGCCCAAGCCAGACGCCGTCCTGGAGTACCAGTAAGTAATTGTTGAATTCGAGCCAAGGAAATCTTACCCTCTCAGCCCCAACACACACATCCGATATATTTGTTCCTTTCCATTTTTTTGCATTTTTTCCTTTGGCTTTTGCGTGACCGCGTTTCCTGCCAATGCAATGCAATGCAATGCAATTCAACATTCAAGCCAAAGCAAAAGTCGATGGAAACCAGAACGAAACGAATGTATTTAAACTTAAACGTCCACATTCTTCCTTCTTGCACTTGCACTATTCTATTTCATGTCCAGAGTCATGACCAAGACCAGGGCGAGCGTGGGTACATGAATCACATACCTTTGTGTACTATTATTATTTCGTTTCATTTGTGATTGCACAGAATGCTGAATTGCTTTTAATATGTAAGTAGATAAGAGATACCTTCACCCCCACTTACACTTCGTTAACGGAAAGAACTAATACACAAGAACTAGACTTATCAAAAGTTATTATAATTCCAATCCAAGTGCTAAGCTGTCTATTTCCGACTGTTCCTTCCACCCAAGCGTTATATACAAACACTAAATAGTAGGCATTTTGATATCATTACATAATTATATACACCCTACCTTCCAAGGTATTTCAGCTTGTTTGTCAATTACTGCACTGGTTCTACCCCAGTATATATATACACGTAATATCTTCTACTTTCGGTAAAAATCCAAGGAATGCAGTTAATCATTATTTAACGAATCCTGTTTTTTCTTTCACTAACAAAGCAAAGTTCTTTAGCAAAGAGACTATCAATATGAATGTACGTAATATTATACACTGGTAAAGATATACTTAGGTACTTATATCAGAACAAATACATGCTTTTATATAATTACAAAGGAGTACAATGCTAATGCATCCACAATTTTGAGACAGTTAGACATGAGAATTATTATGCCCAAATTATTTGTGAAGGTGTAGGGAAACTGCAATTTGCAAGTTTTTACATTTTGCTCAAGAAGGGTGCATGCTCTACGTACACTTTATAGTCGTCGCTCAAGTTAAAAGTCCTAAGTCGAACTACAAAAATTTTAATATGAAGCCTTCTTAAAATCAAATGCAAATGTAAATGGAAAAAAAATTATGTACATATGAAACTATATATATAAAAGAATAGAATTTTAATAGTAGACAAATCAACCAAGAACTTTTAAAAACGCAATTTAACGTGACGCCACATGGTAAAAAAGTAAAATAGTTGGTACCGTTCT
>JAAXYX010002092.1:0-19041 GCA_036851915.1 Ptenothrix huangshanensis | reverse complement strand
GAGCATTTTGTTATCATAGGAACCGGAATATGTGCAACTTTTTTCCGATGCAATATAATTGCAGTTTAATCAGACAAAAATTATGGATTTATGGATTTTTTCATCGTAATGCCGTCAGCGGTAATACAAATGAGTAATAATTATTGTAATAAAATCCTAATTATTCACAGCCAAAAAAGCCACTATCCGCCAGTCACACTCAACAGATCACGCTAATCACGCACGTCTTTTACCTAAAACCTTTGACTTTGACCAAAAGTGTTCCCTTCCCAGGAAATTACATAGACGGCGTCAAATTAAGGTTGAGATTTTGTGTTTCTCGCTGCACTTAATTAATTTAAAGTAGATACTTGAATTAATGCAGTTCTCCTGAAGCAAAAAAAGGAAGGTAAAAAATTGACATGTTATGGAAGCTTTGGAAAACATAATGCAAGGCGGAAAGGAACAAGGAATGAGCAACTAGTAACAGAAGAGAACATAGCCAACCAGAAAGTGAGAATGGAACGATTTATGAAAAATCTTCACACGCTCGTTGCGGGTAAACAAAAGGCTCATTCTAAGAGACTTGAGTTGAAAGTAAGAGACACTCATCTCATCTTTCATTCCAACTCCGTCAGTTCTAACGTGCAACGTTTATTTTTAAAGTGTTGCGTAAGATGGAACGCAACAGCAGTGCACATTTATCGTTTCGAGGACTTCAACCATACGATAGCTTATGAATGTGGCAAGTGTTTATTATACAAAGCACAAACATCTGCATTTTATTCATATTAACCGACACACAAAAAACAAAACGAAACAAAATGTACAGGAAGAAGTTAGTCGACAGATTTGAATGCAATTTCCATAAATTTAAGTTGATACTTAATTGCACGGTTTTTTTGCATTTTAAGCATCTAAAAAGCATTCTGCATCATTTTCATACACCGACAAAAACAACTGCAGCACAATCGCACATAAAATTACATTTGTAAGGTTGAATTCAACTTGGGCATGGCATTTGAGCTTCGGAAGGAAAAGGAAAGTTAGATTCAGATTGAAGTTGATAGAGATATAAGGAAGGATTCCAATTCAAAATCAAATTCTAAGATGAATGATGACATGTAGAAATAAAGGCGAAGGGTTAAAGATGTAAAATTATATGAAAATCTTAATTTGTGTTAAATAATATATAGACAAAATATCTAATGATTCTTTCTTTAATGTCTTTCTCTAGTTTTTGGAGCAAGAAAAATACCAACTTAAGCGAAAATTGGACACGGCCATCTCGGACTATGATATCCGAGTGGCGGAACTTCAGTCGGACATCAATGAGCTGAGACAATCATTAGAAGATCAACAGAGACTGATGAAGCAGTCGGACCGTGAGAAAACGATTCTTATCACAGAGCTCACAGAACAAAATCAAAGACTAACTTCACAATTGAAAGAAGCTTCCAAGAAGGAAGAGCTTCTCTCATCCCAGCTTCAATCACTCAGAGACCAATTCTCCATCCGGAAGGTGGTTATGTCCGACCATGTCAATCATTTGGAGAATCTTCGTGAAGAGGTATGAGCACATTTCATTCGTCAAAATGACACTCTCGCACAACTTTTTGCACTACTCAAGCTTCCTATTTCAAAATACGGTAGTACAGACAGATCATGAGCACGAGATTAGTAGTGATGATGCAGCTAAAGTACCTACTTAAGTCGATTCGGTATTTGAGTCGCAATTTAATTCTAATACTGTAGAGCAGCGTTTACCTGCACGTTTATTTCAGCTACATGAAACATGAATAGTAATCATACACTATAAATACTAATATCCTCGTCTTCGTACGTCAATAACTACATACAACTACTGAAATTCTAAACTAACGAATCCCCGAATTCCAAATCTCTCTCAGCAGCCCTCGAGTCTGTCATGTTATTTTTTCTAAGCTGAATTAAATTTGATGCATCTGTTTTGACCACCTGCAATACTGAATAGGGCACAGACTTTGATTCAATTTCAATTCAATTATTAAACACTATCACATTCGGAATACTGAAAACTAGTAAATACTAGTAATCAAACCCAACCAAGCCAGAGGAATTAGGATGCTGGTTTACTCTTAATCATAATCGTAATCCGTCTTGTCCTAATGACAGTTACACTACTTTTTCAGTCTTATTTCATTTTCTAAGCTCATAATCTCCTTTGCCTCCGGTCATTTCCTTGGTGTTCAATCTACACTATGTCTATGCATTATTTGTGCGATTGTGGTATATATACACTGTAGTACAAAGGATAAATGCCTAGTATATATGTAGATACTTACCAACACTAGCCCCGTGCCCAATAGTTTTGAATTGATCTCTTCTCATCAAGTTTGAATGTTGAATGTTTGCTTGGTCATAGTCCAAGATAGGAACATGCAAACACAATTTAACTCAAGCCATGCAAGTAGTTTTTGCACGATTGTTCGTTTCAATCTACTTATTCCGATTGCTAATTACTCACGAAAACGACAATGCATATGTACTCACTGAAAGTGTGCGTAAATGCAATGCAATGCAGTGTAATGTAATGTAATAAAATGCAGTGGAATCGTAATCATAATGTGTATGTATTGCTCATGTGTTTTACAGATATCGTTCATCTCAGAGAAGAAGATGGAATTGGAGAGGAAGATTGAGATGATTCTAGCAGAAAAAGAGGGTCTCTCATCCCATCTGGATGATTCGTCCGATAGAATAATTCTACTCGAAAGACAAAATCGCGAACAAGAAATGCAAATAATTAACAGTCGACATGAGATGGACGAGATGAAAATCGCAAATCAGTCCTTATCTGCAAGGTAGTCTACCTTTTCAATAATCTCCGCTTATTATATATTTACACTTTTTCACGACCGATTCTCAAGTCTACTGCACCACAGGCATTTTTATGCAACCATTTGTACATATAACAGATCCTCCACATTTTGAAAGTTAGTTAAAAACCTGAAATATTTCTAGTCATTAAGTACGGTTTTTAAATGGGGATTTCTACCTGCAATCTGTAGATTAATTACGTATTTTTTCACCAAACAGTACCTACAGAAAATCACGAAAAAACCAAAACGAAAAATGACGATGGCACGAACGCAATAAAATGTGAGACGGAGAAATAGAGATTACTGAAGGATGGCCAATTCTGAATCCTTTAGTCTTCCCTTTGATTCTCTCTTATTATTGATTTATTGTTACAATTATACGACGACTCGCAATCATTTAAAATGTAGGGGCAGAGAAGCACACTGCACACACACGCTATAGTTTCAACGTTTTAGTAAAAAACAAGTAATTGGTACTCCATGTGCAGTAATAAGTTGTATACGGATTGGAAACACAAGAGCTGATGAATCATTAATCGTGTACCATTAGGGCAGAAAAGATACTTTTAAACGGCAGTATTCACTGTTACAACATAATTAATTATCAGCTGGGTAAAGTTCACCTCTCGCACTATTATTATAGCGACACGTTTACAATGTAAATATTATCCAAGGTATTAGGCTACACAACCCGTTCATACTATGTATGTAGGTATGTGCCATAATGAAAAATCTGTCAGCTGGCCGCTATGTACTTATAAATGTACGTATACGTTCAATGAAGATTATGACGACGATGGGGTCCTCACGGTTTCAAACCGGTCTGCCTTTAGTTTATTGCCTGATTATGCATATGACTTTTAGCACAAACCCTTGTATGGATCTCTTTTTGCATCAATTAAAACAATCAACCTAAAGAAACGTCATATTAGTTATTAGTATTAGTGAGATTAATAAAACAGACATTAAAATATGTAACCGTTACAGTAGCAATCAGTGTCAGTGTCAGTCTGGCTTCAGTTTTCGACTTCCGAATGATAATTACCTACTCCAATAAAATAGCGTACACAATCCCGTAGGTAGCTACGTAGATTTAGAAATGTTCAAATCTATGGAATAACTGCGTACATACATATATAGGTATGCAAACGTATTTTCCCAAGTGAAGAATTCAAGTTGACATTGACACAGCCATATTTGTCGAATGCTATCAAAAGTTGCGATTGATAAACACTAGTACAGTTATCGGTTGACTAGATATGATAATGAAAATAAATGTGGACGAGCCAAAAATTCTGAAGATGTTTTGTTGACCATTTGATTCTTGATTTTGATTAGACTGGAACTCCTGAACCGCTCAGCAGCTGTAAATCGTTCATTACTGAATGAACTTGAATTGTCTGCGGATTTTAGAACCACTTCTGGCTTGTCAGCTGCCTCGTCGGGAATCGGTGGTGAAGAAGACGAAATCGAGTGCGATGAAGCTTTACCAAATAACCAGTCCCACTTAAAAGAGGTAATTAAACATTTAAAATAAATGAAAAAATGCTTCATCGACAATTTTCAAAACATCTATGGTATTGTTCCTACTTAAAATCACAGCGGCAAAATACCACAGAACAATGCACAAAAACGTTTTTGGCTGTGTTAATGAACATCCACGATGATGCATGAAGTAATTAAGTTGATGAATGCCATTCATATTTTCAGCTAAAGGAAGAAGTTTGGCTCGCATACTGTTCCATTCTTGCCATGTGCCAACAGTTGAAAGCACTCAAATCAAATCAAAAGACGCCAGAAGATGCTTCAAGTAGTAGTATGGAAACGTCTTTGAATGACACCTGTACCCTTATTAAGGTTTGTACCTTCCACCTATTTTTCAACCTTTCCGTTCTGCAAATAAGTATAATTACATTCGTAGTTCTAGACATAATTATGTTTGGTGCATGGTGGTTGGTAGAGATGACAATTGAATCTGCATTAAAAATATTTTCCTTTGGTCATTATGATAGCCCGGGCTGTTGCACACAACACTAGAGGAACTCAAGTCCTTACTCCGAGATCTGTCCACCATTGAAGGGCTTGAGAACGTGTCGATCAAATCCCAGATTGAGTTGGAGATGCGACTTCATTCGGCTGAAGAAGCACTTGACAAGACAGAAAGAATCTTATCGGAGAAAAATGAGGAAAACAAACGCCTCAAGGAGCAGATCAATCAACTCACTAGTAAGACAAGACACGAGATCAAATCATGACTATTTTCTATTTTTCTGACTTACATAATATTGCAATCGACAATGCTACCCTACTGTCTACTGTCTACGTCTACGATTCATTACCTATTTGTTCTGTGTGGAAAAGTGACAGATGAGGTAGACAAGACACGAGTTTAGTAAATAGGGCTGAAAAGACAATGCTTAACAAAGTAATGGTCAAAGATAATAGAGATAATGGAAGGAACTGATGGAATAATGGGTCTAATGAATGTTTCTTGGATGTACCCCGTCTAGGTCAATTAACAATTCGAGAGCAAGAGTTATCGGCGGTGACAGAAGAGCGGGATAATGCACGACGAGACTTGAGTGAGACACACTTGGCCAAGGATGAGATCGTGAAAAGAGCTTGGGAGTTGAGAGATCAAGCTGTTCAGAGGAAAAACAAGGCTGAGTTGGAAGTAGCACGTACACGAATTGACATGATGCAGGTTAATAGTCAACTCATGGAAGCTGTCCAACAAAAGATTCAATTGAGTCAGCAGTTAGAACAGTGGCAGGTTAGTTCTCAATCTTTTCAATCTTTTCATTTACACAGTCCATTACCTATCAATGACCATGAGTCTTCTATTCTGTTCAAAGCAAATGATTAAATCACTGAAAGTTAAGTCCACTCATTAACAAAATTCTTATTCCCCATTGAATGAATGCAGGTGGATATGCAACAGCTGCTAGATGAACAAATGAGAACGAAATTGAATCAAGAAAAGAGAGACCAACCTTTACCTGCATTGACTGAAACTATCCCCAATACTTCCCAATTCGAGAGGAAACGAAATCGACTTTTTGCACTCTTTCGTAATTTCAATAGTTGATAAATGAAAAAGGAACCAACATGCTGTGCAAATCTACAATTTTAGAAATTGAACCCAAACTCCCAGTCAGCTCCAGTAACTGTTTCCTAATAGACTTATAACGGAATACGTGAGCAATAATTACCTATCTACCTAGGAATTATGGGGCATCGCATCATTACTGGATTCGTTTTGGTTTCTCAAATGCATCGTTGGATTACTTTGTAGTTTTGAATGTAGTTTTGTATCTGACAATGAGTGCAATAATCACGTTCATTTAACTGTGTAAATGCATTCCATTCCATTCTTGAACGATTCCATTTCCTCAGATATCCAATCCAGCCCAGATCAATCATCCATTTAAATCCCAGTACAACATTTTTCTAACTGAATATGTTTACTTTATTATTGTTGACCCGATTAAACTTATTGTTAGCCTAATCGAAAGCCCCCGTTTACATACATACCCCCATTCCACTCCCGAGTTTGGTATAACTGTAAAATGCGTAGCAGTATACCCCAATACCAAGTGATAAAAGATATAGGTATTTAACTTGTGTACTTTTTCAACAAAATACAAATTATGTAATCGTTAATTAATAATCATTAATACTTAATTTTACCTTACTACTACCGCATAGAATCTAAAATTGTATGCAATATTATTTTAACACTACATACATGTACATAAACATAGTAATTTACTAAACTTAACTCCTGTCTTAAACTTAACTGAATATACCTAATTAAATAATCATAATTATTATTAATTACACACTTACACCCGACCATGTTGCTGTAGCTATCATCGCTCTGGTTGTGTTTGTGACGTTAACCTCAAACCTCAAGATCCGTTTCTGAATCAAGTGTCATTTCGTAGTCGTTGACCTCATCGTAGTCGCGTGTAGAAAAAGAAAAATGTTGATGAGTTAAATAATTATTACAAGCTGTATCCAATGGCTAAACTAATTACACGATATAAGAATATTAGATTTAAAATTCAAAAGTAAGTATCAGAAAGGTTTTAAATTTCGATTTGGGATTTGCTTATAATAATTACCTATGCCAATCCCACTTTGCACTCAGTTGCTGTTGTCAGTCAAATGAAGGACAATTATTTGCTAAATTCAATCCGTCTTCGATGTTTACGTTACCAGTAGTAGAGATAGTAGTATAACCAAATATTTTACGTTTTAATATATTTCTATTAAACCTAATCGACGTTATTTGTTTGGTCTGAAAACACTGACTTGGAATAATTACTTTTTGTTTCGTTTTTGTACAGAACAATTTTAATAATGATATTTTAAGAGAAGAAAAATTCATCTGCTTCTTAGTATTGCCTAATTATCCTAAATGTTGCAGTATCTTAAAGGATTTTAGGTGTAGTTACTTAGTAAATAGTTTATCAATAACACGATACATACTTATGTATATATACATATATATTTAACTTTATTTCAGATTTTTAGAGTTGTTTAGAAAACATTGTCATAAGGTACCTACTAGATATAAGTATTCATAGATTATATATTATTTCCAAATACATATTACCTATGTATGTAGATAAACTATTACAATTAATCAAATGATGCAACTGAATACAGGAAAATTTAATTTTCCTCTTCTGTTGTTCAAGCCATTTTACCCAGTAATTATTACCTGTGGATACTACAGATAATTACGTAAATAATTGTCTGTGCTAGATCGTATTAGATCGTATGCTTACCTAGGTCACGTATTTTAATCAGAACCAGTAAGTACCACTAGTAAAAAACGCGATTCACACTGGTTGGTATCGTTAAATCGTAATCGTAGGAGATCTAGGATCTGTGTAGCTAGATTGTATAGGAAAAAGGGTCAATGTACATTAATTAAAGTAGCTAATTGTAAGCATTTACTTTTTTTACATAATTATTTACCAGCGATTTTCAGCTGTAAGATGTTCACTGCTGAACGACACCGTGGATTATGTATGTGGATATGCGTATCAAAATTATACAATGTAGTAACATTTAATGTGACGGATATCAGAAATATAAAACTCAAATGTCAAAGTTTGTTTCACTAACTTGAATTAAACGAGGACGAAGCATAAGACAAGACAAGGTTAATGATTTTTTAAAGTGTTGCTACTAGTAGTGTATTAATTGAAATCAGGGTTTCCTTACATTACATAATGATGAACTGTTGTGCAGTTTTTTGTATCACTTTATTTCGGAATTGGATAATGTTAATGTACCCACAGTGTAATTTCATCAAAATTTGGAAGTAATAATTAGAAACTTTGTTGTTGTATTTTGAATCCATCATTGATATAAGAGAGATGCAAATAAACAGGATATTAAGGGGTATTATGCCACGGACACGCTGTAAGTACTAGGTAGATATTTAGATGCCTATCGAGGTATGTAGATTGTTGATTATAGTTGGCGTATTTTTTTGTCTTAATACCAGGTGAAGAATAAAAGTGCCTTCCTTCGGTACGTAACATTATAAAATATCTACTAATTCTGTGAAATATGGTTGTTATGTCATGAAAATATTACGATATGATATTGTATAAATCTCTGACCTTTCAACGAATAAAACGATTCCAGCAATGTGTGTGTGAAAACGACTGAACGAGATACGGAGATGTTTAATAACTGAACTGTTTGAATTTTGAAAAACAAATGTCTATCAACTCCGTATCGAAGAGAAAGGAAACAATGAGATGAAAAATCGTAGTTATAATTAATATTTAACATCACGTTTCTTTGAAAGGCGGAAGAGAAAAAACCAATGCAATTCGTAACTATTGTGATACTTTCCCATTCGTCCAGTGTCCAGTTCGGTCCAGATCCGCACGCCGCAGTAATTAGTATTCATTATCGATGACAGTAGTCCACTAATTAATCATTACCCAGAAATACTAACAAATAGTCAAGAAGATTCCCCGTGAAAATAATGTTAACTGAGGACAACTAAAAACTCATACGTTAATTGTCAACTGTTGTGTCTTCAGTCGGTCGCGATGAAGAAGGATTGTGCACTTACGAACATTCTACTTACAATTACAATTTACAATCATTAATCAGAATACAGTTAATCACCAAATTCTGATTGTACTGCATACAATTAATTATTATCTATGGACGGTACCGTAGACCCGTAGATATGTAACTAGGTGTTTCGAGGTTACACACAAGAAATACTTGTACACATCTTATCTTGTTACACTACTATTATGTCAACCTCAAATCATTATTATATACGTAGTAAGAATAAATTCAAATAGTTATTACTTCAATGTGATGCTGAAGTGAAAAAATGAGAAAGGTCGAAAATTATTATTACACGATCGAATGAGATATGATGCTTTGCTTTCAACGTTTTAATTGAAGCAAGATGTAGACAGATATAAACAATAATTGTTAACAAATCCAATAATTATCATGTATTGTACAATTGTACCTTACTTTACTTGCCTTTAAAAAATGTTAAAACGTGAAGCGGAATAGAATGAAATGGTACCTCTTCGCTGACATTGTATTTGTAGGTCATGTATGTGTTTCAAATATTATATAACTAAATAAAACGCTGCAATGGTACTACTATTATTCTAAAATACTTTTCCTCATGGTTTCTAATTATTTAAGCTCTGAAGGCAAATAATTACTACAAACATACATCCAGACTGGAATAACGTAATCTTAAAACTTCTTATGTTTCCGTGATGACTATTTAAAGGGGATATTCTAGATCTAAAACCAGGTGTTGCATATTCTCGTTCAGATTTTAAACAATCCGCATCTTTAATCATTTATAATTATGTGCTTCGGTACTTACCTAATTAAAATGCACATCAGTATGAAGTAACGAGTTAATTAAGATGACTTTTGGATTGAGAATGAGTAATGCATTGTTGCATTGCTTTATTCGTCACAGGTACCTAGGTATTTTGTTTACAACATTGATTGCTTACAATAATTTAAGTTACACAGCAACTTTAGCGCGAATATTTAAGCTAGTTAAATACGTTTTCATACCTCGTTTAATCTGATCACCTATCGTTTCAAGTATTACTATCGTTAGCTGACTGGCGATGTGATTTAATTATAATTATTTAATATTCTAAAGAATCTAAGAAATCAACTATCATCGCGAGGCGGCCTTTTACTAGGTCTGTCATAGTCCGTTCCTAAGGATGATACGACGAAGACAAAGGCTAACACGAAAACTGCACCAAATAGCAGGCCCAATTCAGACGCAATTTGGGGCCGGTAAGAACGTTCCCTACTTTGATCTTGATCCATTTTTTGTCTAGCTTCCCAACTTCGAGTTCTCACTTTTTCATAATGCATCCGGGACCTAGAAAAACGGAAATCAGAAAATAGTTGCATTCCGAATAAAAATAATCCAAACAAAATATGAAATTAATATTTTACTCTCGAGACTAGTTCTACCTAATATGATGGAATCAAAGGAATCTATAACGTTTGAGTTTGGAGCAAGCGACGATTTTATTATATCAGAGTACATAATTTGCAACTTGCTTACCATTCATCAAAATCGTATACTTTCGTCTTTCCAGACATAGGTACCCTGGACCTATAGAACCTCGACTCAGCCTGCAAACCAAGCAAAACCAAACAGACCATTTTTATAAGGACCCGTAGGTAATTTATATTTTTGTTTCGAGTCTGAGTCAGCAACCATCGACAACATCAACCCCACATAAAAATATTGAGTTACAATTTGCAACTTGACTCATTATTGCAATTGACTCACTCTGCAATTACCAAAAAATCCAGAAAGTTACTTACTTCGGGCTTAAATTCCCCTTTCTGCAAGTCTTCAGGCGAAGGATTAATTTTACTGCGATGCGATATTAAACCTTGATCATACAGTCGACGTAATTTAATATTTCCCAGTATTTCATATGCTGAAGTAATTTCCCGAAACTTAGTTTCATCACCCTTAAGTCAAAACGCAAAAATACTGATTAGTTTACCATTAACATTTACCCCAATCCTAATACTAATAATCTCATATCAAATTTAGGTACTGGTCTACGGTGTTCTCTACCACTGTCAAGGTGTTCTCTTTATCGAAACCCTTCTCTTCCCCAGAGTCTAAGGTGTTCTCTACCTCCAAATCCTTCTCTACCCCACTGTCTACGGTGTTCTCTACCTCACAAATTTTCTCTACTTTACTGTATTAAACTACTGTGGTAGATAACACCTTAGACAGTGGGGTAGAGAAGGGTTTGGAAGTAGAGAACACCTTAGACTGTCAGGTAGAGAAAAAATTTCGAGTAGAGAACACCGTAGACCAGTACCCAAATTTACAACATAAAAGTCTTATATTGTAAATAGCCTCATAGTTGATAGTAAATATAATCCAGTAATAATAATCAAGTTATCTCTGCAATACTCTATTAATGCTTTAATCCATATAATTCCCAATTAATAACAAATACGGTTCTCACGATTACAAAACACTAGTGGCAAAACTACCTCCGTCTTATCCGGGTGATACTGCATCGATAATTTATAATAAGCCTTCTTTACATCTGCTTGAGTCGCCTTCGGTGACAAACCCAAAAGGTCATAGTAATTTTTCTTCTGATAGTAATGCCGTATACACGATAACTAAAATAAAAATAATAATACAAATGAAATTGCATAATACCATCAACCATCAATCCTTAACCAGCTCCCAGTGTTAATAGTCGCAGCTGCGACTATTAACATCAACTATTAAAAATCCTGTCCACCCAATTTAATAAATCGTTCAATATAAACAAGTAAATAAATTAGTACTTGATGCGTTGAGCCTACTAATGGATAACTCTTCCTTAGGTTGAACATTTAAACGACAACGAACACTGCTAGCTTGACTTCTCGTTTCTTCACCCCAACAACGATACCTTCATATATATAATATACTTTCAATGGAGCAATTGAAAGCTTGACATATTCAATAAAGAGAATTTTGTATACAATTATCCAGTCACCAGATTTTGACAATTATTAATTTGAAAATGTGTGGATGGAAAAACTTAAAAAAAAACATGATACCTACCACTTCACTGGCTGGCATAAAACTACTAGGATCCTGACTAGAACTCGACAAGGGCGATATCACCAATACCAATTCAAGGTAAATATATGGAATTTTTTATTTACTGATTCCAAATTGGATAACGCGAGGAACAGCTCGGTGCAAACAATCATGAATGAGGAATGAAGAATATCAATAATTAAGTAATTACTACTTTTTCAGACGTAAAAAAATCTTCTGACATCTGAAAATGAAGATTCACAGACAGCAAATGTTGAACCTAGTAACTCATTTAAAAAAGTGGTTACTTAAATTCTCTCATAATAAATTATAAATAATGTAGATATTAGAATTAAACGTCTGTCGACATATATGGCATAAGTATTTAAAATGAGATTGCTGATTGATTATATTTAGCATTTGTAGATGTCTTTATTTAAATTGAGTCGTTGAGGTAAAGGAGTATAGTTGATAATATGGAATAATTAATAAAGCGACCACTTAACAATTATAAACAAAAGTGTAATTGCTAATTGTAGAACTTGATGTACCTGTACCTAATGAATTTATTAGTGTAGTGACGGGATTTTGGTGTTTTGGTTTGGCCATAGTAAAAAATGCTGGTCGCAAAAAGTTTTCGAATTTGGCAGATTTTGGGAGAATTGGGCGGTTGGAGATGCTTGATGGGTGGTTGGGAAGATGGGGTTTGTGAAAAGGAGTTCGCGGGATGAGGAAGGCATGGCCGCTCCGAGATGAGTGTGCGAAGGTAAATTGGAGAAACCAACGAGAAGATTCGATTGTGTGGGGCTGCAACCAAAACGCATTGCAGTGGACGGGAGTGCTTTCTGTGTGTCTCATCTCATTATTCATGGACGTTGAGTGTGGGAAGAAAATAAGGGTTCTTTCTTCTTTCCGGCTATAGTCATCTCTTCATACCAACTCATTCGAGCTCCTCAGTCTCAGGTAAATTACACTTTAACTTTCCATTTAATTCTAGTCTTAACTATCACAATTTCAATTTGTAACTAGAATTAGTCCACCTGTCATCCCTTCCCGTGTCCATCCCATCCCTTCAGTCCTCTCAACTTGCACTTTTTACTCGTTTCTTCTAGACTTTAGCAAACACGTGTGAGTCAGTTATTCGGCAACTTCAAGCCCAACAAAGTGAGCCTTCTACCATTCATACAATTTGTCGTTATCCTTTTCAGTTTGACCTGAAGAAAATTCTAGACCAGAATCAGTATTTGCGTGGAATCTATTTAATTGTGTAATTATGGCTGCCATCAACGTCTTGAATCCGAAAGCCGAATTTGCTCGAGCGGCTCAAGCTCTTGCAATCAACATTTCGGCCGCCCGTGGTATCTCCGAAGTTATGAAGTCTAATTTAGGACCAAAAGGAACCATGAAAATGTGAGTCAATATAATTACCTAATTGATGCAATAGTGAATAGTATTTCTTTTATTTTGATAGTGTTGAGTCATGAGTTAAGGAGGAATGTCAAATCCACAGTGGTTGGCGGTTAGTTCATCAATCATGGATTGATGGGTATGGGTGTACCTGTTCAAAATTGAAAGAGCTTATGTGTAATGGGTATTATTTTGTACTGAATTTCAGGTTGGTATCGGGAGCTGGTGATATCAAAATTACCAAGGATGGGAACATCTTACTTCATGAAATGGTAGGGAGTGTTTCGGTTTATCCGTTTTATGATTCCGTTCAAATTTAATAAGCTTGACTTTTTGTTTTTTGTGTTTGCTTGTTTTAACTTTGATGAAAATATAGGGTTTTGTAATTGTGACTAATTTATGATAGTAATTACAATTAATGAATTGATATTATGTATGTGGTATTATAGCAAATTCAACACCCTACTGCATCTCTGATCGCAAAAGCTTCAACAGCCCATGACGACATCGTTGGGGATGGAACAACATCAATTGTGCTTTTAATTGGAGAGATCATGAAACAAGCAGATGCTTTAGTTGGTGAAGGAGTCCACCCTAGGATCATTACTGACGGTCTTGATATCGCGAAGGAGGAAGCTTTGCAACTTTTGGATACATTGAAAATCCCCGTGAACAATGATCGTGATATTTTGATCAATGTTGCCAAGACTTCGCTTCGTACTAAAGTTCATCATAAACTAGCTGACTTATTAGCTGAGGTAATATAGTGGAACAGCTTGTTCGCCAATTCTCAGTGAGATATGTTAGTGTTTATCAAAGTGCTAGTGCTAGTGAAGTTCCTAATAGGAATTAATCTTAATATTTTTTTGAGTAGATCTGTACTGAAGCAGTATTGGCAATATACGATCCTAAAGAGCAACTGGATTTGCACATGATAGAAATGGTTGAGATGCAACATCGAAGCGAATTGGACACAAATCTAGTGAAAGGACTCGTCTTAGACCATGGTGGCCGTCATCCTGATATGCCTAAGGGACTGACCAATTGTTACATCCTTACCTGTAACGTTTCTTTGGAATACGAGAAAACGTAATAGAATTTTAGAATTTTTACAAGACGTGGTTCGGAGTAGAAACTTCTGTACCTCAGTATATGTTATTTAATCAGGTTTTACTGTTTCTTAAATGATTTTTTTTCGTTTTTTATTTAAAGGGAAGTCAACTCTGGATTTTTCTATAAAACGTCAGAGGAACGTGAAAAATTACTGGCTTCTGAACGCGAATTCATAGAGCAAAGAGTGCAAAAAATTATCGATTTAAAGAGAGCCGTCTGCCCACCGGACAGTGGTAAATCATTCGTTGTGATCAACCAGAAGGGAATTGATCCTCTGAGTTTAGACCTACTCGCTAAGGAGGGTATTCTTGGCTTGCGAAGAGCTAAGCGCCGTAATATGGAGCGACTTGCTTTAGCCTGTGGAGGAATGGCTATGAATTCTGTCGAAGATTTGACACCCGATTGCCTTGGATACGCTGGTTCCGTCTATGAACATGTTTTGGTAAGCTGACAGAATGCAACTGTCGTAGATATATGACGTTTTGAAGGGGAACTAGGTACATATTGTTAAAAGCGTAAATTACCGCAAAACTTCATATTACTCTTCCCTCTTATTACCACTGTTTAATTCCCCTGAAAAAAGTAATCGAATTAGAAACAACTCCCTTTAGCATGAGATTTCTCATGTCTAATAATTCCCCTTATCCAATAACTCCCTGATCTGATGGAGTTGTTCAACGACTTACTCCCTGGTAAATTATTGGAAGTTTTACTGTATTCGTCATTTGGCTTGAGAGGGATATTCTGCAAAAATCAACTATGCGAATAAATTAGTGTTATAATCTTATTATTACTCACCCTCTAATTTTTACTTTACTTCTTCTAATGTCTAGGGTGAGAACAAATTTACCTTTATTGAAGAATGCAAAAACCCCAAGAGTGTGACTGTTCTCTTAAAAGGACCTACCAAGCACGGGATCGTTCAAATGAAGGTTCGTGTTCTATGAGATTGTCAAAGTTTAAATAAACTTATTTATATTAAATTAATCATTTTGTGTACGGCTGTAATATTTTACGGTACTCCGGTAGGTTGTAATTACATTTTAATGTTTTAAATATATTTGTGTAGGATGCTATTAGGGATGGTGTTCGATCGTTGTTCAATGCACTTCAAGATAATTGTGTTATTCCTGGTGCGGGAGCTTTCGAATTGGCAGTTAGCAAGAAATTGGAAGCCCTCGAGGTACTAAACTTTACTCTAATTATTATGGTTATGAGTTTTTTTTTTTATTATTATTTTTCTGAATGCAATAAATTGATTTTAAGCTTTGCTATGCTCATATGCAAAATTAGCTGTATATCATTATAGTAAATTGATGTTTTCTTTATATGATGCAGGTTCCCTCGAAAGCCGTTTTGGGAGTAAAATTGTTCTCAAAGGCTATTCAGATAATTCCAAAAGTATTGGCCACCAATGCTGGTTTCGATGCTCAAGATGTTATCTTGAAAACTCTTCAGGCTCAGGCTGGTGGAGATTTACCAATCGGTATCGATTTAGATACCGGTGATGTTCTACTGCCTACACAAGCAGGAATTTATGACGTGTATGCTTCGAAAAAGCAAATGGTTGATGCTAGGTAAGGATTATCAGACTAAGATGATACCAGACTTTTAATACCGAAACGATTAAGCCCCTACTGAGTATGTAATTAATTACATGTTTCTTTGACTTGTTCCTGCAGCATTGTGGTAGCCTCGAATCTACTCTTGACCGATGAAATCATGCGTGCTGGTCTATCCTCTCTGAAGTAAAGTGAAAGAATTTGTGTCTTAAAGCTAACCTTGCAGACTTAATACAATTGTTACTTACACCATTATTTGATTAATCAAGTTATGCCACCCGCTTCCTCATTTCTCAATTGAAGTTGTGTCCTACTTCCTCATTTTATTATTATTGTTACGATTGTTTACATTTGCATACTTGATAATTTGTTGTTGTGAGCTATGATTATGATTATGACGACCCAGTTTCCCATTTCACACATTCTACACGTACTTTTCTTACGAAGCCTAGGAGTTTGGTTTGGTCTCGAATTTTTTGGCGTTTACTATTCAACTCGACTCTACTCATACCACTCACCACCAGCCTATATTCATTCAGCTGTGCTTGTCGCAAAATTAAAAAATACAACAATAATAAAAATGAAACTAACTATGATAATTCAAGCACATTGGTTTGCAATTAAATTAACACATTTTTATTAATTCAGCGTACAATGAGTTTGTTTTTTCATTCAGCATCCATTCTTCATTATCACCTGTAGCCATTATTGTTAAATAAATTAGTAATATCTTTTATTACGTCAGTATTATTATCTTAAAAATTGCGTGGAGCCAGCTCAGCGGGGATATTTGTATTGCAGTGGAATGTGCTTCCACTTTAAAATTAATTTCAACTTAAAATATATTCGAATTATTTTAGTTCCCCAGATCATAATTAATTATTATTTCCTTCCATAATATGAACTTGTTCTTAAGGTATAAAATAATCATCAACAATAATTCTTTCTAATAACTCTGGGTTGACATTGTGGTACAGTGCTACTGGCAGCGCAGGCACAAACAAATCTCTAGCTCTAAGCCTTAACAGGATTCCGCACCGCACGAGTATGTAATTACAATTAGCTATATAAAGACTTCGACTTTAAGATTAAAGTAAACAATTTAATTTTATGACCTACAATTAATTAATAAATTTAACCAACGCCAGCATCAGGAATATAATTTTTGATTTTCAACTCGGTTTCCAACGCTCAACGAACGTCATGCAGTATATAGGAATCATTATTATTCCGGAAATGTGAGGGACATCTTTGAACTTCTTCTAAATAGTCACAACATCGTTTACTTGTTTGTGCGATTTACCCTGAAAATGGTAAAAATGAAAACAAAAATAAACTAACTTGTAAATGTGAATCCATAATTAGTAATTCAATAATCAATGGCGAGCTTTAAAAGACCGGGACGGAAGTTAGCAGTCCGTAGCGCTATAAAATTAATCTGACGTTATTAGGGAAGTAGAAATTAAAAGTAATATCACAGACGAAAATTATGTACAAAATGACGGGGCAGCAAATGTTAATGGGAAAAATACATTCTGTCAATTAAAAACAGTTTTGGTCGTACTCGACTACAGGTCGTAATCTTTACAGTGGTAAAAAAGCAGGAAATTAATTTTTCCAAAAATTCAAAAATTCTTAAAAAACGCCGTAATTTCTTAGTGCAATGTTAAACGAAAACGTGCAATTTTATAACTTTATGCTTCCACCGGTCAGTGGTTAATAAAATGAAATCCATTTTCTCGTCACAATGATGATAATGATATCCCTTTCCCCCCAAAAAAAAGTTACAAAACATTAAAATCGCAGGATCTTTTCAATTTGTTTTTCAAACAGCTGTAATTTTAACTCTGTCCGCGGTAATGAATTATAACCTTTTTAATGTTTAAAATCATTTTTGGAAGAAATCAGAACCCTTTATGATTGAATGCTCACCACTAAATGGAGCTACAGGAGAATTATTAGCCGGCACAGATCCAGGTTGAAAGACAGGTGGAGGATGAACATTGGAGGAACCGTGACCATTCTGGACATCTAATCCTCCCACAGGGAACACAGATGGAGGTTGCTGAAACTGGAGCTGGAAATTCGGTGGTGGTTGCTGCGACAATAAGGGTGGACCACCAGGAGGCACCATTCCAAGAGAAGAATTGAGTGTAGAACTTGAAGACGAAATGGGATAAGCTACTCTCTTATTTAATTTATTCGCTGGTGCCTTCCCCGTCACATTAAATTCGGTGGCGAACATCGGTGGATCATTCCAAGCTCTATCGTGGTTACCTACAGCAAGAAAAATAATAATAATGTTATGCATAATTACTGTAAACACATCTTCATCAACGATCATTCATCATCATAACATCAAACAGTTTAAAATAAACTTATCGTATTCTCCCAATGAAACAAATATGATTATTAAAAATGGTTAAGATTACAGTTAGCTACTGCCAAAACAAACACTGTTACTATAAATTGTAATATATTATAATCAAATATACTGTTATTTTAATTTTACCAGGTCCAATGGGTGCGAATTTTTTAGGTGGGGTATTAGCTTCACTTTCAGCCATTTCGCTTAAATGATGTTAGCTACACTCTAAAACGTTAACGAGGTTATTGTTAGTATTGATACTGCAGTCGTATTTTTAGGTAATTATACACTTTGTAGAAATTCCTAGTTTCCAATTCCCGATTCCAGATCAGGGACAATAGAATCTTAAAGTAAGTCAACTATGAATTAACAATAAGAACGAATTCCAAGGAACAAAACACAACAACTACAATCAACACTCCTAGGCCCTAGGAAAGGTACTTTCAAAAATTGTTACGAAAAAGTGAAAGTAAATGTAACTATGTAACACAATATTTTACTAATAATGTAACCGGATTAGGTGGTTAAATAAGTAGGTAAAATGATAATAATAATCTACAATTTAATATACACTTCAGCCCAGCTGACGTGTGTTGCTCCGTGTTGTGATCGCAGATGTGAATGTGGACTGTACGA
>JAAXYX010002091.1:0-19044 GCA_036851915.1 Ptenothrix huangshanensis | reverse complement strand
TAATAAAAAACAACGCATACAACAAATATTACATTGGGTAAATCCTCAGTTACCTGACATTTAATTCCAGCCTGAGCGCAAGAACAAGAATCTGGATCACAGTAAGATTTACATGAGCACCCACAGAACTCCCTCGATGTTCGTATGTCTCGACACTCTTCCTTTTCCAAAGAGTCGATTTTTTTAATACCTGCTTCTCTTAAAAGAACACGGCGCTGCCGGGTTGGAACAGGCTGAAGAAAATAGTAATTGTCTAAATCCATCTCAAGATCAGAGTCACTTTCCTCCTCATGACTGTCGCTGTCATCACTTGAATGATGGGAGTCATGTGAATCTCGTGAATCGTGTGAGTTTTGTAACGCAATCGGAGTTGCATCTTCTTCACCTGCTAAAGAATCTTCTGACTGTTGTTGGAGCAGCTGATTTTGTTGTTGTTGTTGTCTCAAACGAACTAAAGTTTGCTTATGGAGTCTTCGTTGTTCCGCTGCGTGTTCTATCAAAGAAAATTTTCTTGTACCGGAGTGCTGTAGACCCATTCCTAAGGTGGATCCTCCCTGAAAGAATTGTAATGTATTTAAACTTAAATGCACTTTAAATTAATGTGCATAACGGTGTACACATGAATTGTAATGTATTTAATCTTATGCTTTAAGTTAATGTGCATAATTGCATGAACAATTGCCTTCAAAACCACGTGCATATGCAAATATATTATCACACTTTATACCGGATGATAGTAACTCAGAGATCTTAGGATAAATTGCTTCCGTCTGAACAAGTTGTACACGAAAAGGAAAAATCAAGTGTTTTTTCCCAAATATACCCCATTTACGATCGTCACCCTGATAATTAGTACCAGGGCATTAATTAGCGATTTGAGAACTAAAGGAGGAACTCTAAATTCTGAAAACCTAACAGAGGTACGTTTCCCCAACTATACATTACCTCCACAATAATAACTGAATGGTAACATCAGAAACAACCAGCAATTCCGTGATAGCACACAATTAGTGCTATCACGGAATAGCAGAAGATTTTATTACAGAAGTAAATATGATTTAACTTACAATGCTAACTCAAACGCTTTTAGCCTGTAAACTAATGCAACATAAAGATGAAAAGGATAACAAGGTGATAACTATAATTTCTTCAATTTACCAGGGTAAGATTAAACACTTCTAGCACTTAAGTTTTCGCTTAACTTAAACTTCAATTGGTGTTATAATACCGTTAAAACTAGCCATAATTGTGAATGCACTTGAAACACATTATACCTACATTTTCTACTCAGTAGATGAACAAAAATGCATCTTTGAGATTAAACCGTTTTAGACACATCCATAATTTTTTTTAAGAATTTTATACCTATTTTATAGATAATAATTTCACAGGTTACGTTTATTTTGTGAAATAATAATCAGCAAGGGACCTTGGAAGAAAAGAAAACGAATTCTGAATCATATTTAAACTTTTGTAAACATACATGCACAGCCGAATGGTCTGTGCTTAAAAAAATCGGCAAGATAGAAGATCCCATTCTACATCACAGGCAATATCTATGTAATACGGAGCACTGATGTACAATGTCTAAAAGCCAATATTATTATGTCGAGTCACGGTAAATTGAAAACTCCATTTTATTAAGAAAAAAGACATTCAAATCNAAAATCGGCAAGATAGAAGATCCCATTCTACATCACAGGCAATATCTATGTAATACGGAGCACTGATGTACAATGTCTAAAAGCCAATATTATTATGTCGAGTCACGGTAAATTGAAAACTCCATTTTATTAAGAAAAAAGACATTCAAATCTACACGAATTCTTCAAAATGATAACAGAATTCGTTTTGAAATTATTCGGCGCTTTCCGAAGGCTTCTTCCCCGAGGGAATTGTATGACGCATCCTGCCATAAGCAGTGGTGAGACCATTATAAATTTTACGAAAGGTCCGCAAATTTTTCAGACATGGGATAAGGGAATGGAATAGGAATGGAATATGAATCGAGGAATTGGACTAAGTCTTCTGAGAATTGTTGGAAAATGTTTGATGCAATAAACAAACAATACAATTTTTGGAAAAATGATTAAAAGCGACGAATTTGTACTTACTTGGGATGGGACGCAAGTAAACCCTTGAGCTCGGGGGAAATAGTAGACGGTCACACCGTCAAAAGCAATCGATCGCTTTTTCTTGGGAGCCGTACAATCTTCGCTTGTTGTATTATCACTCCGGCGTTTCAAAAGGCTTCGCTGAGGTGTAACATTTAAATGAGGCAAATGCGGGACAGTAGTGTGGTCAACTGATGTTGTACTACTACTAGATGTTCCCGCCTCACTGTCCGCATCACATTCTAAAGATGTACTAGAGTTGAGGACAGTGTCTTGCAAGTAAGGCAAAGATTTTACATTGCTTTCTGGGGTTAACGCTTGAAGACTTTTGACAAAAGTGACGCCTGGCTCAGGCTTATGCTGGTCGTCAGATCGAAGATCTCGAAGTTCATGTGGGGGTGAGGACTGAGTCTCTTCATCGGCAGAAAGGACTGATGTAGGTTTAAGGGATGTAGAAAGCTTTTTCTCGTTTGCCATGTTGCTGATTTCTTGTTCATCACATACTTCCTTACTTTCAGAATCTTTTGCTTGGAGATCCTCGCAAATTTTTTCTTTTTTGTCTCGTCCTCCACTGTCTTGGACGTTTTCAACCGATGAGTTCTTTTCAATATCCTTTCCCTCAGCATCCACCTTCACATTTGCATTATTCCGACACTGATCCAGAAATTGTTCGTCACCTCCTTCTGATGATACAGTATTGTTCATTATGTGTATGTCGCAACAGGAAATTTTAGGAGTTCCTTATTTTTGCATTTGCATTGTCAGGCTCCCACGGCATCCTTAGCGTCAATGTAGAGACGGTACTACTCGCCGTCCATGTCAATATATTCCAAATATGATTCATAAAAAATCGAAGCTAACAATAACAACTAACATCTTGTACTTCTTTGTTGAAAGTATTGATTTTCGGATTTCTCAGGTCCAATTCCAAATGGCCACGTTATCTTTTAGTGTCCCTAAGTTAAAAAGGTTTATATCATTTAAGCATCTTTCGTTATTTGAAAAAGCTCATATTTACCCATAATCTACCTTAGCGTATTAGCGCATAGTGAGTATTGTGTAGACGTATATTTTCATCAAATTCTAAACATAAATTCAACATAACAACAAGCCGGCATAAAACTGCTTTGTAGCCGTAGCAACGGCTAATTTTTATTTTTGGAAGCCTATGATTACCGCTAATTCATGAATAATAGCCAAAACTAGAATAGTACACAGTACACGTCACCCATAGCTTGATTAATTGCAGAGCGGGCGGGTCTGGAGATTAATTGCTGGACTTCATATATGCTGGGGAAAATTAGGGAAACAAACCTCATTTCACAATCAAAGACGTATTAATCGGATAGTAATAGTAATCTCAACTAGTGCCACAATTACTGCAAGATCCACTTAAACCCGAGGAAATAACGGGCGAGCTACAAATATTGACCCTTGGTTGAACACCGAATCGACGGTAATGTAGTACAATTTTCGGATCAGTCAATCGAAAATGTACGGTACTTTGAAATGCAAAACAGCATGTACACTATACGACATATCAATTATAGTAGTAGTCCAAGCCCGGTGCATGCAGAGAAGGAGGACCCAGACTTAATTAACGATTATATGGCTTCAATAGCAACTTCAACCCCAGGACAAAGTAAGCCTAGTACGCACTTTCACATTTAAAAAATTCTTGAATCAAAACCTTTGGGCTGGTATAAATACAACCAAGCTTAAAGACCCTCAAAACCCTCGATAGGAATCGTATATTGTCATTACCTAATATGAAATTTAATGCGATTATCAGCTTTGCACTTCCGTGGATATCTGTGCATATAAGACGAAAGAGTGTTCAAGGTATTTAAATGCATCCTTGGAGTTAAAAGTGCAAGTTTAGGTTTTTGTATTAGTAGGTACACCGTAAAAACACATCTTATTTTAATCTTTGGGACTTTGGATATCTCATTCTCATCTCTCACTCATTGTAACATGCGAGTTAGAGATGAGCAAGGGATATCCCAAGGATTAAAATACGATGGTATTTAGGAGAGTACACACGGCGCTGAGTGTCACTGGCAAGAGCGTGTGGCTGTTGAGATGCAAACTATGATATCGGACAAAAGGTATTCATGGAACTAGTCCATTGTAGTACATTCTAAAATATACGATTTACACATTTTGTATATAAAATTACTTACATAGTCACCACAGTTTATATTAATGCACTTTGAATTTTGACGGATACAAACTATAACAGATTTGATTTAATGTGCTTCATACTGTACTTCGATCTATGTAAATACCTACTTGATTTCAACAATTATTTACACAAGTACCTAGTCCAGTTATGACAGTAAATGAAACAATTATAACTAAAATTCCAATCGTATTTGCATCCCACATTACGGAAAATGAAGCAGCAGCAGGAACCCAAAAATACGAGCTGATCCTAACGCGCTTACAGTCTTGCTGTAACTGCTTAAATCGTAAGTCCTTACTATAATTACACACACACACATCGCAAACACAACTGCGGGACATACAATCTCTGCATCCTTTTCATAGCCTATTGTTAATAATTAGTGTTAGAACATTAAGTGTTAGTTAAAGGGTACAATAAAATATTCATTCCTTTGACTAATTTAGTGAGAGCATGAATTAGACACAGTATGAGCGCAAGCAGGCTCAATGAGGGTATATTACGGGGAGCTCATAGGCAAAACAGAATCACGATCACAATCACAATTTTACGAGCGCAAAATTTTCTTAACTAACTCAACAAAACTGAATGTTTTTGTACTATATATTTGCTGAACTGTCACCAAACAAATTCCAGAAAATTATCCGAAAAACTTTCTTACTTGCCAACTTCACTGTTATCAAAAAATTAACGATGTCATCATGGTTTCAAAGAATCATGTAGCACTTCTTCAGCGAATGCTTATAGAAATGTAGTTACAGACACTTTGTTCAAAATATCCTCTTTGATTTTAATCACCTTGCATAGGTATATTATATTTAAAAATATATTTGCAAAAAGCTGAAATTTTTCCTTCGTTGAGTTCATCTAATGCAGCCGCATTCTGCAGGTAAATAAGTCTGACAACGAATTTCCCCTAAAATAAAGGAGTAAAATGCGAAAACACATCCTAATATTAACTTCATTAGCAACTGAATATTCCAAAACCGCAAGAAAGGTATGTACATAAGCCGTAATCTTCTAATTTAGAAGAGAGATCTCGAATAGTGTTTCCATAAACACTAAGACTGAATTGAGATCAGGATAAAATTCGATAATTCTGAATGTGTGGATATAACGTAAAATGTTTGAGGCAAGCTGAGGTGAGTTGAGATCAATGGAATATCCGGGTAGTTTGTAAAGCGATTTCATCATAAATAATTCTACGGAGATATGACTATACAAATTTTGTAAATCTCATTCTAGCCCTACCCTGACGATGACTATAGCTAATAATCAAAAACTGTTGGCTACAATTCTAACATTCTTATTGTATCTAATACACCCAGTAAGCTTTTCAACATGCCAAATTCTTATAAATCTTGATAAAACTGAATTGCTTGCTTGTTCTAGAAGGAATCTGTCAAAAACCAGAGTTTGGTGTAGAAACATTTTTCTAATAATAGGTTAATACAGTTTACGATTAAAGTAGTACAGCATTTTACTAAGCAAAAGAAGTCATGAAGTCCCAAACCGCAATTGAAATAAGGGATGCGAACGGAAAGGAAATCCAAATTATTTAGAACCAACGAATTGTTGGTAGCCACGCTGGATGGTAGGTAATTATACCGTACGCTCAACATTATGCATCATATATGCAATGAATAACCCTAGGTATGCATATTGGTTCTGCTTGACACTTGACGATATGACACTATACGTATGAAATTTGGTTGTCTTTATATCACCTGGTACAACACATCGTGGCAACTAGATAAAAATTAAAACTGTGATGTGAATGTCATAATTTATTATCGCAATAAATTGCGAGCTCCAAGGTATCAACTGTAGCACTATGATGTAATGAGATTGGGGAATCATACCTTCCCCTAAAGAATCGACTGTGACAAAGTCAGTACATTAATTTGTATTTTTGTATATTTTATCCTTATTGAGACTTGGAAGTCTGACTTATAGCCCTCCAAGGACCTATCTTTATTGATTTGCCCTACACAAATGCATACGCTACAAGTTGAGCACCCTAAAATAGAAATTTAAGATATAATCATAATACTTTTCAGCTTTTTATGGTGAAGTTACCTACGTGACCTCGAGAGGTCAACAAATGAATATGCTTCTATTATTCACACATACACGTAGGGATACTGGCAAGTGTTAAAGTTTTACTTATTGAGTAACTGAAAACCTTCTCATTAAACTAGATGGCTCTGCAATTATGAGACATACTGTATAAAACAGTGGATTTCAATGGCCTCAGAACTGCTGGGATGGAAGCAGAAAATGATTTTATACACAAGTTTTTTTTTAGATCTCAGTAAAAGCAGCAAAGTTGTACGTTGTATCTCGTCGTATCTTTTCAGTGCTTGAGCAAAAACACAACACGTATGCATGCATATTCACGTCATTATACGCTTACGTCAAAGCGTCAATCTGAATCTGAATCAACCACCTCAAAGCCTCAAACCAAGCTATGAAATTAACTCAACTTTTACTCACTTTTTTGCAATCCAATCCTCGATGAGCAGACGCGCATCGAGAGGGTAAATACACATGTAAACTGTCATGCACATACATACGTATTTAGCTATACCTATTTAACTCACATAAGTGTATTTACTCAAATCGGATTTATTTGCCAAGTATAATTATCTACGTTAATGTAGTGTTAGCTTATAATGATAATATGTACAACCCAGGTTTCTTATATCCCTACTACATTTAACTATTGCTAATATCTATATAGTTCTTGCCATAAAAATGTATTGTGAATTACGTTATTCGCGAAATATGGGCGTAGCTAATAAAGTCCAATTTTTGAGGGTAAGAGTAAATTGTAGACAGCGCGCAAATAGCGGATTATTTAAAAAATAATTCAATTGAAACGAACGAATACTGCATAGCGGTGACAGCATTTATAAGAAGCTAAAAAATTATAAGCATCCACCGACCGTCTGTATATTAATTTAATTTAGTTTCCTGCTTCATTTAAGGAAGATTATCATGAAAATGAGCAAACCATCCGCAAAGTACATACAAACAAATGAACGCAGCAAATAATTCAAAGTCAAACCGAAAGATAAAGACGGAAAAAATCACACAATATGATGGAAAAGTCGTTCAGTATTTAATCGCCGCCTCAACACTGTACCGCAATAAATTCCCATGCTTTTCTAATTCAAAATTACAGCAATAAGGAGTTGTTGTAAACAATGCTTTATTGTTGGAGGACGAGGAGGAGGAGGAGGGGGGGGGTAACTCAACATAATTCCGGATACATCAAAAACGAATACTTATTAGACACTATAGTATTTTCGAAACCGACTACGAGTCCCGACATCTCTTGAATTAATTATAAATTATCTTCAGCTACATTTTTGGGTACTTTGGTCAAAAGTTAATAACGTAAGATACAACCCTCTTGTATCTCCACCTCACGTATTATGATGAGTAATAATATAGAAACAAACATTTTTTTATGTCAAACAATCAACCAATTTTGTATGACACAAATTTTATTAGGGACCAAAGCGCAAAATCCACTGTATGTATTAGTCTACACAACGTAGTATTGCACTTATAAGTATAAGTTACTTTCTATTAGTAACGGTTAGATTAGGTAGTGGAGGAGGGGGAATGGGATACCTCCTTCTCCCCTAGCTGCTCATGAGATATAAACAATGCATACAAATTACTCGTACGCACTCGATCGTCGTTTAACTCTGACATTGCCTAACGTTGTTATCCCAAATACGCAAATTTTTTCAAAAAACCCATTGTACAATGGCATTGAAAAATATATGACTCACCCATGTAGGACTGACTGGGGTGACAATAATCAAGATCCTTGATTTTGACAAAATAGGGTTATTTACTTATTAACCACAAATATAATTATTACTTTAAGTCTGAAGACAACAGCTAATAGTTCAAACATATTTCTTCTTGCTTGTGAAGTTGTGCAATTTTAAATGCATAGTTTTTCATACTCTTTAACTTTATTCGTTCTGGAAGCGAAGTTACCAAACCTTTCAACATAAGTATAACATATAATTACAATTACATTCTTATTTCAAGCGCTGTGCGAAGAAAAATGTAGGCAATGCTGCCGACAATAGTTCAATCTCAATGGTGAGAACCAAAATTGGATATATATATATATATATACTTAGGTAACTAACTTCGTATAGATGGGAAAATATGAACATAAATGCATACCTACGCACATACTAAAAAGTACATTCCAGAAGCATCACAATTTACTGCAAAAGCAAAACTGACTTTTATTATTGAAGCAATTTGGAATAAATGATTTCAGTCAATCATATGTATTATTTTAAAATACATATGGCTTGAGGAAATCAAATATTCATGTCCATATATTACAAAATGTTTAAATAGCAGAGATAAACCCCTATCGCTGTAAGCTCGTTAGACTTTTAAACAAAAATTATTATTAAATATTATTCTTATTCTATCTAAAAAAATCACAGCAATTTTAATGAGTGCAACAAACCTTACTTACCTATTACTGAGGTATACCTCTAATATACAAACATTTAAAAGCTAACTATTTAATTGAATGACCTGACCGCAAGAACTTAGGAAATAAAATTGCAGACCCCATAGATCTGTAAAATATCTTTATTATCCATTTTTGAGTAGGCTCTACAGATGAATTTCGAAGCGATTAGCACTGTAATGCAGTTGCTTCAATAATTGAATATAACAATTTAACAGCTATTTTTCTAATTGCTTTTGATTTGCTTTTTCATTAATCTCTTTAATTCAAAGTTAAAAAAGCGACGATATCAAAAACCAGACAATGAAAAAATTGTTTACAAGCTATTGAAAAAAAATAGTTCAAATAAGATGAATTATTTAGAGAATACCAAATGTAAACACTTAACATCGAAGTATTAAATTGGCTCAAATCCATTAAACCTAACCTTGGCACTCTATGGGATGAATGGCTGCATTCGAGCACACTAAGTACCTAAAATATAGATAATCTAACAATTAGCGAGCAAATCGAGCCTAAGGCTTTAGCATAATTTGTACCGTTATAATTCAACCATAGATCTTTCTTTTCAAAAATTATTAAAATACTTCTGGAGAGGGTGCTTAGAAATTCTCTGCTTTCTCTCGTAGGGAAACTGACGTCCCCCTTCCACAGCCTACCTAAATAGCTACCTACTTACATTCCAGTTTTCGTACCCACGTACAGTCCGCAGCCAATACATAGGAAACCATGCAAGTAGGTACACTGCAAACGCTAAACGCGTCAAGCGCAATAAAGGTACTCGTATTTTACAGTTATAAACGTAGGTAGGATGCATCCAAAGTCTACCTAAAGCGTACCTAATAACCTGCATCTAAAACGCATCTAACTGTCCAAGACACGTTTATATAATTGTATTATTCAAAATAGAGTTCGCTTTTTGGCACTTCAGAAGCGTTTCGGTTTTGCAGTGTAGGTATATTTTAATGCATGACGGCCAAGTGATAGTAAGCTGCAGGATACACTGCTTCTCGGAGTACAAATTATGGTGTGCAGTAAGAATGACAGAAGCTCATTCTCTTGTAACGTATAAACCTACTGCAAACTTGCAAACCTAAAAGTCGTGCCGATTGCCGATACAGTAATGAGAGGCAATTTACATTCGCAGTGCACTGCCTTAGTATATTTAATATTTAAATGTAGACACTCTAAGTTGAAAATATGAGCTTAGAAATCCCATGTATGTCAATCATTAGCTCTATGATCACGATATTAGTAATGCAGATTGGAAGTTTTCGAATCATTAAAAAATGCACCTACCCAACTAGGTTTCCGTTTCCGGTTTGGCCCAGCATTCGAAACAGTTAAAATACAATACACAGTGTGCTTTAGATTGTGGTTCTTCTGCTCGTCCTCCCTCCCTCACATTATTTACTCGACATCCCTTCTCTCGCTCTCCCTCTGTAATTTTCTATTTTCTCCTCCATCATACAATTTCAAAACTGCTCGACTCTAAATGAAGGCTTCCACATCGACAGCTCTGTATTCCTCAGTAGTTTTAGCAAAGAAGCATGTATCATCAACAGCTATGCACATAAACCTTGTACCCCCTGTAATAATTACGATTTTACTAATTATGAAAAAAATAAATCAAATGCTATGATGTTTATTATATATTGTTTCGGTGCAAACTTTTTCGCAGATATACACGACAAACTCAACAAAAAACAGCTGTACGAGTTCGTCATATGAGAACGAAAGGAAGTCCCTCTTTCTCTCACGAAGGAAGTAAATAAAAAAAATCCTATGTTAATAAATAAGCAGAACCAAAGCGAAGGTTAAAACCAAAGCAAATAAATGCTGAGGTTGCATCTGCTTGCGATACACTGCGTACCACAGCATTCGACATTCAACAGTAACGAGACAGAGTCAGGATCGAGAAATGCCATGAGATAGATGTATCTGTACATCAACAATTTGTTAATCTATTACTTTACAAGATAAATCTTAATCATCTGTTGATCACGAGCTCAGACTGAAATGCGGGAGAATTCTCTGAGTATACTCACACTGCTTATTTTATTATATTTTCCTACCTATATAAAATTATTATTCATTTCGTCATAACACCAACTAAATCCATTCAAGACTAGCGATAAGTGTCAAATACCAATACAGTTCTCCTGTAGTACACTCTCCGTCCGTGAGCAAGCTAGCTGGTAATATACACAACATAGTTTCGTTCTAGACATATTAGACATGTCAGCTATGATGCTGTATATATTTGTTCAGAAGGAGAACCGAACAGAACACTAGAGTTAGCCCCTCTCACATAAGTTGAGCTCTCGCACAACTCAAGTAAGTATGCATATGGCATACTAAATCAATACACAAGATTCAAGCATACTACATAAAGTCAGACCCGGCACATTCCATGTATCCTACTTTACCTTCAAATCAATAATTTAAACTCTACACGGGGAATCGCATGCAAATCCGTCTTGATTATTTCCTTCTTTCAAAATTCCAAACTCATTCCATCAGTGATAAAATTCAAGCTGTTGTACTAAGAATGTGGATTAATTACGAGCAACGAGTAATAGACCGCAAAAATAATGCCTCAAAAACTGAAAATGTATAAAAAATATTTAAAAAATCACTGCCCTTGCACTTCCAGATAAATAACAACAGTTTGAAAGAAGGAACCTATAATGTAGAGAAGGAGAACGAAATCGAAAAGAGTACCGGGTGACAAGTTGTTTATATCTAGTACTGTAGTACTGCATGGGAGAGCGTACGGAAAGGAAAGGGAACGAACGGATATTTCTACAGGATGGTTACACTATATATGCCGAGAAATAGCCGAATAGTGAATAGTGAATAGGACTTCCCAACCTCAGCCAGACAACCACATGGGTATCGGCATCGGTATACAACAACAGTACAGCCACCACAGCCAGTACAGGGTATGCATATAAAATAATACATCACTGCATTTCCATGGAAAATCATCTTGTTCTACTGTTCTCAGTGTTCGCCTCTCTGTCTTCTTAAGTCTACTGTTGTCCTGTACAACGTTCTGTCTCTATCCCCGTATAGATACAAAAAGAAAAACCTGATACCTGTATGGAAGGATAGTCATAGTCAGGATGAGGCAGAAGGCACTAGGCAGTAGGCTGAAGGCTGTGCAAGGCGTATAGAGGGAAGCGCATCTTATATACCTACACTCCTACACACTTCATATTATCCTATTACGCTATTACGAGATTTCTCATATAAGACTGCTCTGTCATCTCTGTGGTACAATCATTATTGGTCTTCCAGCCCAATAAGGAGGTAAGAAAATGAAAAACATTTTACACACGTTGTCCCATCATACATTACTCCCTTTATACACTCCATGCACACACAACATAACGACTAACAACACACAACATACTTTTCCCATTTCTCAGACCTAACTACGTTATTACGAAGAGAAGCAAAATATACCTATTTCATCTTCATGATTAGCTCAGCAACATCTCGATCCTTAGCTTTGACTTGAACATGTTTACGTGTACCTCAACCACCAACTAAGCAAATCGCTATCGCTTAAATTAGCCCTCTAATTCCATTTCATTTCCGAAGCTCCAGAGCTCACTATAAGCAACTCACAACTAGGTTGCTACTTAATTGTGAGAATAGTTGGCAACATTATACTATCCTCATCGTCAGTTTCACCAAGAGTCCGGATCAATTTTCCAAAAAAGTAGTTTATCATTTATGTAATACGCGATTAAATGTTTACAAATTGATTGATTGACAAGAGTCAGCTAATAGCGATTTTCATAAGCGGTACACCTATGCCGAGAAAAAACTGTCTGAAAAATGAGTAATTTTGGTGGATACATGCTTTATTTTCACCAACAACCAACAGAGACGCGCCTTTAGGCTAAGCACTAGAAGGATACAATGCATTCATGAACGTACCAACGAAATTGTCATTGTCATACGTCATACATATCCGCATGATACCAACAAATAACATCCAGCCACACAATACTCACATCAATTTGCAAAGCCCTCAACCGCAAACTGAACTGAAAACTCACGAGTGCTCCTTCCTACATCAACTCAGATACAGTAATTATCTCAATAAAATATGGATTTATTACAATTCGTCCGGCCGAGCCAAAAAAGCCCACCACGATAAAAACAAAACAACCAACAACTCGCAGCGAAAACCTATACATATACAATCAACATATACCATACCATACATATACCAGAGTTTGCCTATAGCCCCTCATCTATAAATTCATATGAAATATGATAAAACTACGTAAGTACGTGTACGAGTTGATGGATGAGGAATGATAAAGTAATTTCTATAATACAATCTTAGTACTTGATACTTACCTTTTGTGGACGTCTTGACATTGACACGGTTGGTCTTGTTTAATTGATTTGCCCGTATCAATATCATGGAGTGAAATTTTGGAAGGAGAGCGAACAAACAAATAGTAAATATTCTTTCTTATCCACACAAAGTTTGGAATTCAACTATTAACTATCAACTGTTTTGGTTTGGTTTGGCTTCCACTGAAATTTGGGGGGAAATGTATACAGGTTCGGAAAAGAGACACCCGCGTGGAAAGGTACATAGGATAGAATGCACAGTACAGCTCACTCCGCTAAACTGAACCGAATGTTATGGTGTGGAAATAATATGTAGTTGGTATGTAGGGAATCTGCATATATGATTATTAGTGAGGAGCCAAGCAAGACTTGAGTTGACTGAAGAGTCAGAGTCAGTCAGTCTTTCGCTCACCCGCTTTAATCGTCGACTACATAATACCGTGCCGTCCTCTTGTCGTGTGTGCAACTTTGACTGAAGGAGCAGGAGAACTGTGTGCGTTGTGTCGTGGAGCTGTGTGGAGAGCGAAACGAGAGAGAGAAAAAGAGAGAGAGAGAGCGCGAGCGAGCGAGTGAGGGAGCAAGCAAGACTGCGGATCGGATTGGAATAGTCAGAAGGAGCACAATAATCTAAACCTAACCCAACTCAGGAGCACGCACACACTACAGTCACTACAGTCAGTGTCAGTACAGACAGAGAGAGAGAGAGAGCTTGTGAAATAAGAACATACTACAACAGGCTCGCCGAGTAGTAATTGTTCCGTGTACAGTCTATGCCAGAAAATATCTCCGTGGAAGAGAGTGATATGCTCTCTCCGGTCCTCATCCCTCAACCGCTACCGTAACCGTTTCCTAGGTGAGCATGCCCCAGACACGGAATACACGATGAGGTAGCTTATATCCTTGGGAACATGAGTAGTTGAGATCTAACATGAATTTTAAAGGGGTGAGTTGTGGGTACAGATTTTGGGAGGTACAATAGGATGGTGTGGTATGCAAGTAGGAGACTGTATAGGTATACCAACGGCAGAACACCTATGTACTTGTGTAGCCAAGCCACTGCGTTGGGGTGGTAGTGGGCCAAATAGTTAAATATACTGAAAATGTTCAAAGTTGATGCTGATCTCTGAGAAATACTGAGGAATACTGGCGAATGCTGTGCTGTGCTGTGGATGTGGATGTGGATGGGTAGTGTGGATGGAAGTAGTGTACAAAGTGAAAAAGAGAGAGCCACTGAAAGGGGGACAGAGGCGAAGAGGAGACGAGTAGAGGAGTAACTAGTAAGTATACGTGTGCATACCTACATTACATGTGTAAGTAAGTAGTATAGTATAGAATAGAGTGGAGAGTATGATGTGGCATGTGAGCGCAGAGGAGCGTGTGGCTTAAAGCTGAGGCATGGGAAATAACCGGAGGGGGGCTGGGCGAGAGAAGGTGGTAGAATGGAATGAGCACAAAAAAAATATTATAAGGTTCTTTCCTCTGCTTCTAGTTCTCCCTCTATCTCTGTGTGTATTCTGTTTCTCTATAGTCCGTATCCGTGTGTATGCGTGGTGCGGGATGGTGATCCACCGACCGTATCTACCGTACCACTGCACACACACACACATATATATATATATATATATATATACACTGTACACTGTACACTCTTGCTTTGGTCTTCCTTGATGTAATGTTGTCGAGAGACCTGGCATGGCTAGTCTACTAGTGCTTGCCTTTGCCTCTGCTTCCCTTCCACATTACGGTACAGTCGAATTCGATTGTATGTCATAGCATGAACAGAATGAACATGAACAGAATGTACACTGTAATTTTGTAATATCGTAGGAGTATGAGTACGAGGCGCTGTGGCTGACTGGCTGGTTGGTGCTGGTGCTGGTGCTGGTGCTGGTCTGGTAGTACGGTTGTCTGTATCTTTGTGAGTTGTGGAAGCGGCAGCAAGCAAGTTGCTGCTATGTTGCTGGTGCTGGTGCTGGTGCTGGTGCTAGTGCTGGTGCTAGTGCTGGGTCTCGTAGTCGTTTCTTAGTCCTGTGGCAAAGCAAAAGAGAAAATTATCGTAAACTTATATGGAATCCCTAACTTTTCAATATGGTTGTATGTATACAATTTTTTTCTACCACGTATTACCGAGTAGATACTCCAAGTCTCCAAGTCCAACCTAGCAGTTCAACATTGTGCTCTGTGCACTGCAAACCCAACCAAACTGAAAAAACGAGTCAAGAGAGTCAAGAGTGTCAGTATACAGTTTGTATACCGTATGCATGTGTTCATACCTCCAAGCCTTTGACTACAAGGCAACTAATGTACTAATACTAATAATGATAAGTAATATTTTTAAATACGACCATACCATAACGTCGACAAGTATGGGCTATGAGTATTTATGTGAATAATCATAAAAGTGGGGACAAATATATATGGGGAAAACTTTGTTATACGTACATATATGTATATATACAGCCGAATGCGAATTCTTCTGATTTTCATTTCTGGATGAAAAGTGAAAGCTGAGAAAGTCATTTTCATTTTCCAGCAGCAGATCCTGTCTCAACTTGTAAGTGGATATATCTATACACGATCAGTGTACTGATAGCCTAGCATTTTCGGCGTCTAACGTACACGTAGGCCAGGCCAGGCCAGCCCAGGCTAGACCAGACCAGACCAGACCAGACGAGGGCCATATCGTGTCCTTCTTTAATTTTTTTTTAAAAAGACCATGCTTGTAATCTGGTTTAATTGTCACAAAGTTTATTGTACTGGGAATGATGTAAAGTTTGAGGGTCATCCGGAGGATGGATGGAAGGGGATGTGGAGGGACATTTTATGAAAAAGTAAAATAAGATTGAAATCTCAATCTGACAGAGGAATCAGGATTAGAAATCTGCGGTCGCGCATCCCTCTAAAATAAAAACACTGCACTGACTGACGACGTGACGGACGAATGACGGCATGTATGTCTGAAACCAAGTCTACATTGTAGATACATACCTCGTGTCTGCTTACAGTGCTTAAACTACTACTCGAACCTCAAAGAGCAGAAGGTACAAGACAAAGACAGAAACCCAAAGCAAGGAAGGTCTAATGGTGTGAGTAAAGTGTGTTCGGTGTACGAGCCACAGCTACATATGTAGCATAATGTATTTGTTGTTAGCCTTTCTTGGTTTGTACTGCAAACAGAGGATCACTATTTATGATAGCAAGCTAGAAATTCCAGAACGAAAGAATAGATCACGCACTCATCGTACAGATGAAATTATGAAAAGAACAAGTGTGCCCCCTACGGTGGTCATTATGGCAAGGAAATGCTCAGCAGAATACTGCTAAATAGTAATAGGTATTCCCAATCCCATCCTAAGGTATTTCAAAATTAATGAAAATCTCTTGTGCACTGTGTTTGGTAACAGTAAAGTGTGATTACCCCATAAGAACGTACAGACAGACGTTATATTGTAGGTGACTGCTGATCCGGATCTTCGTCACTTCCCTGCACTCACATTAATAGATGAACCCTTTCGCTATATGAACACCCATGCCCAAATTTATTCTACGTGTATTTTTGTAGTCAGTAATATTTTATGAGTTTTTCTTGCTTAAGAGTACATATGCTTAATACTTGATAATAAATATAGGATGCTGTCATTTTAAAATCCATAATTTCGGGGTATTATGTTATGTGCCATGTGAATATTTTTCCCCTTTCTTTGTCAGAAGTGATTGCTTGTATGTAAATAAAAAAATTATTTTCATATACTTTCCTCTATCGTCACAGCATAACTTTTGTACATTACAGCACTTTTTCCTTTACGTATTTTATTAAATCCACTTAGAAGTAAGAACGTTTCAAAAAATTCGCTGACGCTGAGACAAAGGAATAATGAGCAAATGAGACAGTATCTATTCCAATAATTCCCCTAATTGTATTAATTCCTTTATGGCTCCAATGTAATCATTCATGTCAAGAAAAAAACTGGAAGAATTTTATACATGCTACCTAATGGAAACTGGAAATCACATCGGAGCTAGACGCAACTGGATCGCGTTGTCCAATCCAACGTAGCACAATGAAGAAAAAAGACGGACTGCAGAACTGGACTTGGAAGATTAATGCGTTGCCACTACGTGGAATATTTTTAAACTCTTTCCTATGTAGAAAACATACACCAAATACCTATCATCTCTATACCTTTATAAAAAACAATTCTTCTCGTGTGATAATATTTGCCTCTAATCAAGCGTAAGCTTTGCCGATTGAATAGGTATTCCTTATAATTACTTTGCTAGTGTCAGTTCCGGTTTATGTCTATTTGCAGAGATAGCAGCTGGCTGGACTAAAATACAAATAGAGAAGGTCATCTTATCAGCGCTATATACAAACCCAGCTTTGCTTTTAGAAAGCACATATCCACGTGTGTGCTCCATTTAAAAAATATAGGTGAGTACGATTGTGCCAAGGTAGAGAGCACATTTACCAATTGGGAAAACACACCGTTTCTATGGCGTGGAGAACCTTGTGTGCAGATTGTGAAGCTAAAAACACTATCCAGAACTAAATGGGGTTCATGTTTTCATTTTACTCATAATTCAATTGATAAATTCAGTTTCGAACTGGCTGGACCTTGCATTGTAGATTGTAGTAATGCACGCGTTTCTCCACTCACTGCTGCACGTTTCTTGAAATTGTTCTGATTAAACACATGTAAGGTGGTATTCTCTGTAGACTTAATAGCGCGTGAAAGAAATTATAATTTCAATTATAATTATTTGTACAAAAGTATACATCCAGATTCATGAGTTGAGTTTCTTGATGAGAAGTCCCACGCCGATAGTCAATGCAATTTTAGTATTTTAGCAAGACTTTCACATTTAAATGAAACTTGGGCAGCTGCTTTGCTTTTTCACTTTTACACATCTCCCGTGATTGTGCAAATCATGCTATCCACATCTGCGACGAGTAAAAGACACCTTTGGATATTTTTGTATGTACTCTATGTACTTTAGATAGCATGGTTTGACTTTTGGGGGAAATGTAGATAGTCCATCTTGTTCTTATACCACACGTTCAATATTGTATCGCTAAATTACTCCCTCTTTCCTCTCTCACTGCTCAGAAATACAACTCTTCTACGGTACAATATCGAAACAACACCGCATAGACATACATACTTTCTAACTACCTATCCTCGTTGAATCAAGCAAGTAATGCTATTGCTATCTGCAATGGCAGCCACACGTAGATTGCAATGTCTTACGTCATCTTCACGACAGTAATTATGTTCATCGCACAATGACTAAAAATCGTTCACCCCTATTGGATCAGGAAATAAGTTAAGGATAAATAAATTGATCACTTTAGATAGATGCTCTCAGAACATCATCAGTATGTTCGTATCTACTTTTGAAACTTTAGACTGTCAAAACATATGTACATACATAATTGTAATGTTGACGTTTAATTTATGTACATTCTAACTTCATCTAATAGCGTCATTTATGTGGAAATCTTTAACGTGTTAAGAGAGTCTTGAACAATTCTCAGACTCCATTTAAATTATATATACCTAGGTACTTACAATAAAAATGAGGTTATCCATAAAATGATTGCCAGCGTTAGTACGAAATGAGACATTGAATCTTGAATTGGTTTTTACGTACTAGTAGTATGTATTTGCAGCCCTCCATGTCTTATAAAAAAAATTCCCTTCATCAACAAGTAATTGAAATTATGGATTTGTTATATAGGTACATATGTATGATTTTGTGGAAATCATTATTCATCTGTATTCAATGTCCTGTAAGTGTAACGCGCTTAAAACTCCACTTTTCAAAATCAAACAGGGAAATGCCCA
>JAAXYX010002090.1:0-19046 GCA_036851915.1 Ptenothrix huangshanensis | reverse complement strand
TTTAATTTTTTTGAAACGTCTCAAAATTTCTTGTTTCAACATTTTTGAAACGTCTCAAATTTTCTTGTTTTAATTTTTTTGAAACGTCTCAAAATTTCTTGTTTCAACATTTTTGAAACGCCTCAAAATTTGACGTTTTAACATTTTTGAAACGTCTCAAAATTTCTTATTTTGGCTTTTTCGAAACGTCTCAAAATTTCTTATTTCATTTTTTAAACGTTTACAAATTTCTAGTTTCAACATTTTTAAAATGTCTCAAAATTTCTTATTTTAGAATTTTTAAATTCAACACGCATTCAAAATGCATGTTATACTGCGAGATAATCTTTAAAAGCTTTTTTGTCGCGTTTTGGATGTTCTTGAAATGGATTCTAACTGTATCGTCATTATGCTGAGTAAATTTTTCGCGTTTTAGATCATTTTTTACTCCTCAAGGAAGCAAATGAAATTATCTATTTCATCTCCACTGGACTAGATTACACCTACATATTTGGCCAAAGAAAACATCCAAAAGTTTATCCTGCATTCATACAGCATCGACAAAAACTACGCACCAATAAACCCGTTTCTACTTAGATGTAATTATAAAAAATAATTACACTTCCAATTTAACTAATTTCATTATAGCGTAAAAACTTGGAGTAAGAAAGGAAAAGATTGTCATGCCTACAATTAGCTGTCTACGTGTACTATGATCAGTGTCTTCTATTGTATTTGTGTTTTACGGCTGAGTGACATGAGCATGCGTAAATAATTGGGAAAGGTACGCAATTTAAAACTTGAAATGAGCAAATGAGAAAGTTGCTACAAAAAAGAACATTTTATATAAAGCATTTAGATATGTACCTAAATATAGAACTATTCCAGTCGAACATAACGAATACGAGATGATAGCACATAGCAAAGCAACAGCCTTTGGCATTCATTTCCCATTTTTGCTCTGCTTTTATTTTTTCCCTTTGCCTCCTCTCCTCATATACTACACTCTATATACTAGCATTAAATGTATAGGTAGACTATATATGTTTAAGTACATATAGAAGTAGAAGTTTCGCATGGAGGTGTATACCCAGCCAAAAATAGTTAGATATCAACAACATTACCTTATGAGCGATAGCGACAGCGACAGTGACTGCAGACTATGTACATACATAATTCTGGATGTACGTACTTAAATAGAAATTTATGAACTATGATGATAACACTGTCTGGGATCTCCCTGTTTGACCGACTAGACTATCTGCCGGTTTGTACCAACATAAAATTGTTCTGTTGAAAAAACCTCGAGACAAAATGGATAGCTGGGTTCAGTCTATAGTTTGTGTGTGTGTGCAAAACCCCATTGTATTCTTTAAAAGAAAATTTTCACCATGTTCCACTGGCTTGTTAAATTCTCCGTTGTATAGCAAAGTAGAGAGAGAGAGTGACAAACTTAGCTAGAGCTTTTAACGTTGTGAGTACAGAATTCAACACAATAGCAATACAATAGGAATGGAAGACTGCAGATGAGTTCCGTAGAAAAGATTCGTTATCCCTTGTTCTCTATTCATTGGGTTCGTCACTCTGTTCTGTCCTTGTAGCATCACATTGTACGATCCTATAATAAGCATAAACCTAACTTTACTTGCGGAAGAACAACTCCCTTTCTACCTGCACTCAGGGCCGGATTAAAAAGCGCACGTGTGCAAAAAAAAGCAGAACTTTCCGTAACGTATCTTTTATCTTCTATCATTCTCTATATGCTTAAAGGTAGGTGCAGAAGGGCCAAGCAGCGCCCGCGAGTGCAACCTCATGACTAATCTTGGCCTGGCTAAGCTTGGCTTGGCTTCTCTTGGCTTGTCTTCACCTAGGTAGGTACTACTTGCTAGTTGCTACCTGCTGTTTACCTACACGTAAAACCGGTACCGGTAGCTTTACCGGTATTTTGTATATTGTAGGTTGTGTGTCGCAGCCTCAGCCTTAGTCTTGGTCCTGGTCCTGGTCCTGGTCCTGGTTCTTTGGTCTTGGTTGGATCGGACTTTTACCTCAGATGTGTTGTGCTGTCTCGCGTTCCATCTTACCGTAACAAGAACAAGAGCCGAAGAAGAATCCATGGACCGAAGCCGGAGCTAACTACACTTAGGTACACGATGCACGGTTCACAGTCATAGCCTTAGTCATGGCCATAGTCTCACAATCAGTCTCAGTCTGAGTGAGGGAAAATTGAAGAAGGAAGGCCGAATGGTGGTTCGTATGTAGATATTATTGGTGCAACTAGAGAAGAAAGAATGAGTGCCGTCAACCGTCATCGTCTTTGTCCCCAAGGAAATCCTATGCCATGTTAATGTTAATGATGAGCTGAAATAAAAGACGATGTAACTAGACGATGAGACAGAAAACTACTCAGCTTCCATTCACTCTCTCTCTCTCTCTCTCTCTACTTATTTTGTCTTGAGTCTCGAACTAACTTTGCGAGGAAGGAAAAGAAAGGAAGGGAAGGGAAGAAGAAAACAGAAGAGAGGAGAAGAATAGAATCGAATCGAAAAGAGTTGGGAGTTGGTGTTGTATTTCTTAGCACTTCCATGCATACGGAATACATCTACAGTGTACAGGAACAACAGTGGAGATACAGACACAACTCGACGTATACGACTACGACTACGACTACGACTGCGACTACCCATACGCATCTAACTGTGCACACGTAATTACTACTATGTACATAGTCTTAGAGAGGATTCATCATTCAGTTCATTTGGATCTAAGAGGTTCTCCGTTCTGTCCCAATTCCAATGTCTTACGTCCATTCACATGCCTGTTTCCTTTTTATAATTTTATAAATGAGCTCACGTACATCTTCCTACACGAACTTAACGCTACACTGACGAAGATTAGACGACGATGTTCAAGTCTTTATATTTAATTTAAATCGTATTAGGAATATAATCATGGATGTGTGTGTGTGAACACTTTCAATGTATCCGGAGTATAGACTGAAATTGCAATAGGTATCTGTATCTATGTATACTCCCTACTACTTTCTACGTTGCCATTTTCATTTCCTACACAATCAAATGCATAAATGTAGGCATAATTACATGCGATTCACTTTATTTCCAGGCTATCCGAACGAAAAGAGTATGTATACGGACTGTAGAAATCTATGTAACGTAACAATACACCATCCTTTTCACAACATAGCTCAGGTACCTTCCTTCCTTTCTACTTACTTTAATCTTTTACCATAATATATCTTCACATCTACTCTTCATTTATCTATTACATTTTTCCTAAGGGCGCCTCGTAAAGACGATATGATAGCATTACAGAGCATCCAATTGGTATCGGTGTTCACAAGGTTTTTCCATACTCAAATACACACATGTAGATGGTACTTAGGTACGTACTTAGAAAGGGTTTATTCTAAATAAAAATGGTATTACTTTTTAGACAAATTTGGAGTTAGATTTTCATGACGGGTAGGTACCTGTAGCCTGCAGCTGTGAAGGAGACAAATGATAGTGCATTTCTTGTTGACTCTGGATTTCATATGCTATTAGTTAATGGGATGGAATGCTTCGTGGTTTTTACTCACATTCGCTTGTGCGCTGACCTTATTTCTATACGACAGAGCTACAATAGCATTGACGCTGTATTATCCTCATCCGTTTATCCTTGTTTAAAAAGAGGGAATGCATGTCTACTCCTTAGCTGGAAAGAAACCTTAGGTAGGTACCTTATTCCCTCTTACTTTGTATTGGATTTCCTCAAAGCTGATATACCTACCTATTAATAATAAAAATTGTTGTAGCTATAAATCGCAGACTATAGTTGTTAATATTATATTTAAAGTAGGTGCACTGTAAAAACTAAAGAATCTTAAAGCAGGAAATAATGCATCCAAAACTCTAAAAACCTACTCGAATTTGATAATTATAGCTATGCTTCCAGGTAGGATGCACCAACGATTCTTAAGCGTTTCAAAATTTCATATTTTAGCGATTTCTAAACGTTTCGAAACTTTACATTTTAGCGATTGCTAAGCGTTTCAAAATTTTTTATTTTAACAATTTTGTAATGTCTCAAAATTTTTTATTGTAACAAGTTTTAAACGTTTCAACTTTCCTTATTTTAACAATTTTAAGCGTCTCATAATTTTTACTTTAGCAATTTTAAGCGTTTCATAATTTTTAATTTAGCAATTTTTAAACTTTTCATAATTTTCCATTTTAGCGGTTTTTAAACGTTTCAAAATTTTCTATTTTAAGTTTTGAAGGCTTCAAAATTTTCTTATTTAACAATTTTTAAACGCTTCAAAATTTTCTATTTTAAGTTTTGAAGGCTTCAAAATTTTCTTATTTAACAATTTTTAAACGCTTCAAAATTTCCTTATTTAAAAATTTTAAACGCTTCATAATTTTTAATTTGAATAATTTCTAAACGCTTCATAATTTTTTATTTGAACAATTTTTAAACGTTTTAAAATTGCACATTTTCACAATTTTTGAAACATTTAAAAATTTCCTATTCCCACATTGTTTGAAACATTCAAAAATTGAATATATTGACCATTTTGAAACGTATTAAGTGTTTCGCAAACGCATCTTGAACTGCGAGATAAGCTTTGGATATAATTTCGATGAGCTTTACATGAACTTGAGAAGCATCCTGACTGCGTTCATAATATTATACTTTATTTTTTCTAGTAGGCTTCAGCGTTCTAGGTCCACTAGTTTTTACGGTGTACCTACATATAAATTTTACAACCTAAATAATTTGTTTTTCATTTCATCTGTCAAAAACAGTATATGTACTAATAAACAGTTATTATTACTTCAAATAGATCTGGGTTTGTAACCAGAAGAAATAACTTCTCTGAAAACATGAAAATAGATATAATTTAGTAAGACCTTACGATAACACGTGATTTTTGTACAACTACCAATTAATTGCTGGAATATCTTACCCTGTCTAATAAGTAATTCATTAGATGACTGCTTTTCAAAACAGTCTATAGGTAGCTAATGCTAAACTAACGATAAGTTAAAGAAGGTATATAGTTTAGGACTTTTACACACTAAAAGGAAGCTTTTGTATGGAGTTGGTTCTACTCACGTACAATGAAAGGGTTTGTGGAGTTTGCCATTGTGTCCTGGCCTTGGTCTGTTTGGTTTTCAGATGGGTTGTGAATTGTACACAAATTGCGTACCACGAGAGAGTGTACCGCAGGCTAGTATGTTGTAAACGAGGCATGATGCACTAGTGGTACGTTAAAGTTGATGTTGGTATGCCCGGAGCCTTAGTAAGAGGGGAAAATTCGTGGAAATGTTGTAATTTGGAAGCAGTGAACCTTGCCAAGTATAAATAATCGTTTTAAAGGGAAATTATTTTAATCATCTATTGGGTCCCATTAGGCAAACACCATTAAATTCCTTGAGTGATACAGGTGATTTCCTTCTCAAAACGTATGCTGCTCTACATATGCTAAATGCTTGCATGCTTCATCTGTGGTTGGTTCACCATACCATACCATAAATGACTTTTTCCAGCCTCACGTCATAATTAACAAGTAATACTAATCATGCATCAAAGGGGAAGATCACCTTGTGAAAACCATATTGAAGATCTACCTAACCAGAACCCTCATGTGGTGCTATGCTACTGTTGCTTTTCCGACTACTGTTGCTGTTGTATTTGTGATGGAAAGAAAGTTTCCCTACCTCTTTGTTTTTGTTACCATGCCATTACCATTGAAAATGTAGACATCCACATAGACATGGTAATGTGAATGGAAGAGCGTCAAAGAGTTTGTAGTGAGGACTGAAAGCCACTGCTGGAACTTCCATGACTGTTCCTACATACTTAGATAGGTGTATGTATATGTACATGTTAGTTTGACGTTAGACTGCCTGGTGTTAGTGTTGGGACGTGATGTGTGAAGTCTATCTGAATTTTGTTCCCTGCAAAAATATTTGCTTTCTGTTGTCTGCTCCTTGCTGGTTTTATTCCTGCTTCCACACAAATTACACATTAATACACAATTCCCAAGACCGGATATGTATATAATTATAGGCAGAGAATTGAAACGCTTGAGCTTAGTGTTTCTCCGTCATACTGTATCTGCATTGCATTGCATTGCATTGTATTGTATTGCATTGCATGGGATGGGATGGGATGGGAAGGGAAGGGATTGGGTAAAGGATCCTTCCATTGCTTCTCTCTCTTCCACGGTTCTGGTTCTGGTTCTGGTTCTGTGTGCTATGGCATGATAAAGATAGGCTCTCACATCTGGAGCTATGATCTACGATAACAATCAAAAACAAAGCGATTAGCTGAGACACTATATATATATGTATATATGTATATGTATATGTTGTTATATTACACATATGCGTGGATTGTAATGGATCGAGAGAAAATGTAGTGACAGTGGGTGCAAAGCAGTAGTGTTCGTGTTAGTGGTGCTGTGTAGTTGAGACCGAGGTTGGTGGAGCCGTTATGAGTTTAGGAGGAAGGAGGGGATGTTGATGTGATGTAACAGATATTTACAATTAGTGCATATTGCCACGGCTATGTACACTAGCTATCCAGTCTCGAAAGGTATACATGGGTTGAGAATGTGAGAATCATTGAACGATTAGTCACTCGTTGTTGTGCTACAACAGACGCTTGTGAAGCTGTTACTGAAACAACTCATATCTACGGAGGACAGAGACGGATACAGACTACAGACTGCGGACGCTGGGACGAGATACAATATCTTTACCGAGGGTTCTTGAATTCAGAATGGGAAGGATGACAAGGAACAACAGCTAGAGCGTCCCCTCCATGGATTTCATATTCTGTGGCAATATGCACTCACGTACATGTATGGTAAATCTTGTCCTCATCCTCGCACCGATACTGGTACCGATATTCCAATAGTCATCGTCATCCTCATCGCCATCGTCATCCTCATCGTCATCGTCATGGACAACCCAGGGAACGTTATGTTATAATATATTGTACCGTGTGCATGTGGCAGTCCAGAATTACAGTCACAGTCACCGTGCCACATACACTGGAAATATGTGTCCGTCCTTCCTACGCCTTTTACTCTCACGCTATGTAATGTATACAGATAGACATGATGCTCTCGTCCTCGTCCTCGTCCTCGTCCTCGTCTCGTGGGTCCGGATCTAGCTTTGGTTCTCAAGCTCAACTTTACTCTCACCGTGGAGTATGGGATGGAGAGTGGAGTACTAATATTATATTGGGACGAGTTGTGTGTATCTGTATGAGTGCGACAGACGTCGGAGTGCCTACTAGCCGTCAACTCCATCGACAAATATGATGGATGGCTTATTGAAACAAGGTTTGAGTTGAATGTAGAGGAGAGCTAGAGACTCTCGGTGTGGTGGTGAAGAAAACAGTCCTTACGACAACGAGACGAAAATTCTCTTCAGTCTCATACTGTCTACTGGATCCCTTTCTCTCTCCTTTCGTTACAAGTAGGAAAGTGCATGTGTGTATGTGTGTGTGTGCTTATGTGAATGGGACGAAGGTTACAGTGGGTGATTTTGAATTTCAACCAAGAGACCATAGCAATACCAATAACAGCACCGACACCAATCCCAATACTCATGGTATGGTATGGTATGGTATGGCATGGTATGGGATGGTATGGTATGGTAAAGCCGAGACTTGATATGGATATAGAAAAGATACGGGCACAAGGGTCATAGAAAGTAGCTGAGGAGAGTATAGCTGGGAAACCGTTTGAGGCGGTGGTGACGGTCTTAAAATGCGGTGTCGAAGTAGGAATTTTTCGGCCAGCCTGTAGACTGTAGACTGGAGTGTGTAGTTTGTGTAGCGTGTAGACTGTAGACTGTAGACTCAGGCGAGCATGTGTCTGACGTCAGTAGGATGCTACAAGATTAATCAATGTTCCCCACCGAAGGCAATGCGAGGGTTTCTATGGGAACGGGATGCGGACAGCCACCTAGCATCATCTGCCTTCGTTCCCTTCCTCCCCATGCTTCTTCTCATCTCGTCCTCGTCTCTCATGCTCTGCTCGCTCACCCGCTCTCGCTCTCGCTCTCGCTTCCTGCCCAGATTCTTCGACTCTCGATTCCCGTTCTGCTTACTCTGCTTCCTTGCTCTCGTCTTCCTATGTACTGCTCCAATCTACTACTCTCCTATGTACATAGCATAGGCTCGAGTGCAGCACAATGTTCCACGCTCCTACATACATACATACATACATACATATACTCACAGACCCAGATACACATATTTTTCCCTCCGTCCCCTTACCGATTCTAGTTTCCCAAACTTTCCAACTGCACCGATGTACGTGTATATGTAGATATATAGAGATATATGGCTGTCCCTACTATATGGGTATAGGTATAATGTAATCATACTTGAGAGAAACACATTCAGTTCAAATATCCACATCTAGACGTTAGATCTTTTCGTGTGGATGTCAATCTGTTCTATTTCTGTATGTTGCTCTTGCTCTCTGTCTGTTTGTCTGGTTCGTTGACTCTTCGACTCGTAACCTTATGCCTTATGCCTATGAAGGTTTTTTGAGAAGCTTGTATCTGTAGATTATTTCGACTATTACACCATGTACAAGATGTTACCCTGATTTTCCTCGTTTTGATTTTCATTCCATCGAATTTAAAACCTTCACCTTTTTCAAAGAGTCAATTCAATGAGTCAACCTTTCCAAATTAAATACCTTGTGTCAATGGGTGTCAAGTGAAGAAATTCCTTTCCAGAGTCAAAGTAACGGTCTTCTCAAAATATCTATATCTACATCACAGCTCCACAACTTTCCACTTCACACCATGTACAATTTCCATTACGCAGCCCTTCCTTTGATATTTAGTTTCACCCGAAGACCCTCAATGTTCTAGAATCTTTTCACAAACGCTTGAACAGAATTTCAACAAAGGCAAAATAGACCGTGTACATTCACCAAATTTCACTTTATTTTTTTAAACTTTCCTATAAAGAAGAACTAGCTGGAGGAATTTTTAAATCAATACTATGTACAAATGGGTTACATTCACTCTAAAGTAGGTCGAGTCTGGGCTGTGCTGTGCTGTGTTGTGGTATGAAATCCGATACGGACGTGGCGGTTCATTTCCTTTTCAAGTTGTCCGTAGCAATGAGGAAAGTGATTGGAATTTGAAATTGTTATTCATTTGATTGAGAATTTTCATTAACCTTTTCCGGTTGGAGAAGAATTTTAACAAGAATGTCAAGATAGCCGGAAGTAATAATTAAATCACGTTACAATTAACATTACCAGCTGGGTACAATTTACAAATTAATTTGAGGGAGGTTCATTCAACATTTCAAAAAATTATGGGCTGCCACTGGAATGATTCATCATGAAATAAGAAATCAATTAATTTCACAATTGTGTTTCTGCCATTTGGCCAAGTAAGAGGTTGAGGATGGGATTTTTATATTTGCTCTGTGTTAAATTCTCAGCCATTATTCTAGCATTAAGAAAATCAAAGGGAAGTCGTGATGAACTTTGAAATGAAAGCGTGTGCATCTCGTGATGTGGATAAAAATGTGGCGGAACACTTTGACCTTTGATTCATTCACAGTTTAATTTCCTTGCTAATCCATCCCTTGGAGCGAACAAAGTAGAAAGGATCGCTATAAATACCGTATCAGAAAAATGCGACATTCTTGAAGCTGGTAGCAATGTATGGAGAGTCTAGGTTCATAGGAAAGTACATAGGATTGATTATATGTATGTGTACAAGTGCACGTACTACATACTACGATACATGTGCAATGCCTACGACAACTCGACGACAGTTGAAAGCCAACATTTGGAATCAGACGGTAATAATAAAATAAAGTTTAGTTGAGTTGAGCTGAGACAAGAGTTGAATCTGATGCGATTCACTTGAGAGGCGTTTAGTGTGAGACAAAGGGGGGGTTGAGGCGTCAGAGCAAAATGAAATTCTTGAGCCTCCTTTTCATTTCTGTTGTGCGTTTCATATGTTCTCTTCTGTTTGGCTACATTCAGGTTTTTTTAATCTATTTGAATCTACAGAACTGATATCTCTCTCTCTCTCTTTTCCCTCTTCCTCTGTGTACATGGAGCTAGATGAGTAGAAGGAACGAGAGAGAGAGCGACAGTGCATGGGTAGACTAGGAGTAGGAAAGGAAAGTGAATGCCATGGTTTCTTTTTTGATTGGTGGCCAAAGGGTGTATAAGGTTGTTGAGCGAGATGTCCCAAAAAAAGTGTTGGTAAGTGTGCATCCATCCATCCATTAATACATGAATGTGTGTACTGTGAACGTGTGTGGGAAAGTTGTGGAAATGATGAGGCGAGTGAAAGTGAGAGAAAGTCCATGAGAAAAGAGCGAGAGAGGCATGAGAAGGGAAGGGAAGAAGAGGACAAAATGAAAAGAATTGTATTTTTTCAAGAGAGCTGCTCATCCATAATCGGGGCCAAAACGACCGTACTCATGCCCATCCCGAGTGAAATTGAATTTTCTCCGCTGTTGGATGACGCTACCATGGAAACACACTCGAGGATCAAGACTCTTCCAGGAGCAATTTGAATTTCAAAGCTAAATGGAATGTATGGTTTGTACATACGAACGTGTGCTCTGGGATCCGTCGACGAGAGAGGGAGGGAGAGAAAGAGAGAGAGAGAGAGAGAGAGAGAGAGAGAGAGAGAATAGAATGAAGGAAAAGAAGAGATAGGACTGTGTGACGCAAAGTAAAGATATACATAGGGATTCGTATGAAGCCACCACCACCACCACCATCCTCCTGATTCCCAGCCGAATTCACATTTTATGTACACAAAACTTGAAATAACATGTAGAAAGATAGGTATCTGTATGTATTTGGGAATGAAGGGAATGAGATACATGAAGATCGGAGGGTCCCCAGACCAGAGTTTTTTATGTACACCCATGGTGATCTTTTTCCTTCTCTCTAGCGGTAGATATGTTATGTACTTAGAGACGTAGTGACAAGAGTGAGAACCAGCCATCCTGCCACCACCACCAACCACCATCACCCTACACGAACGAACGAGAACGAGATGCCTTAACATTCCCTTCCCTTCACACTGAATCCATGGATTGTAAAATAGGAAAAGGAAGACGAGTCAACTAGCCTCGAGTTTCTGCGATACTCCGTCTGAGACTCGCATCGTGTTGGGACTACCATGGTTTCGTTTGGTTTGGTCTGGGTTGCTCTTGGTCTTCGTCTTGGTCTTGGTCTTGGTCGCCGACTCCTTTCTTGATGATTATGATGGTGCAGCCGAAATGATGATGGCCATGCAAAGTGCTCGCCATTTTCCCCATTTCCTTTCGCTTCTTTTGAACAGTGCTTCGTCTCAGGCCATAATTTCATTTTATTGAATGATCGCTATTGTCTTTGATGCTATTCCAAACTCTACACTTATTATGAGCAGCGTCAACGATGATAACCACGTTTCCATCCGCCAACACTGTCTCACAGTCTAACATCCCATCTTCCCATCCATACTTGCTCTTTCCCATCCCATCATCCTCCTCCATACTTCTTTACTCCTCGTCCTCATCCTGCTCCAACATCCAACACTGCCTCGATCCTCATTCCCATCCTCTACTCGTCAAACCAACGCACATACCTACATACATCTCTCTACCTGCCTACGCATACCCACTGCCTACAATCCATGTAGGTACCTACACCTTATTACACAGTATTACACCGGACCCAAGGGCGATATAGGCTAAGGACATACACAGCCCCAAACTCTTACTTTTTATCAACTCTCCCTCAGCAAACATTATACTTGGTAATACGTCCCTCCTGGAGGCTGGAGGTATCTACGGAGCGGAAGGACGGAAGCGAAACTAGACTAGCGATGTGGATGTGGATGTGCATATGTACATACATAGGTATACGCCTTCTTCCTACGCTGATTATTCATACATAGCTAGAAGCGTAGTGCACCGTGACTACCGTCAATATAATTTGACCTCCAAGACCTGGATCCTGAGCAAGGAACGCTAACCAAGAATCAAAAACTAGAGTACTCAAATCATGGAAAATAATATTCCTCTTCTTTAGTACACCTCAGAGAGAAAATTAACCGACCCTTATAAAACTAATGATCAATTTTCTTCCTCTTTGATTAATTATTATTGCCCAATTCTTAAAATTAAGAATAGCTACTTTCAATAAAAGCTTCGTCTACCAGCACACTGCCTCTCATTTTCCTTACGACCATCGCATTCACATCGCATCGCATCGCATCGTGAGAATGTGGACCTGTACTTTCACCAACCCAATCCATCCTGGCATCTACTTCAAACGAAGCCTAAGGAAACCACACATCCCACCGATGCAAAAGCTTCTTCGTATATTCTGCAAATTCTTTTCCTTCAGCTGCTTCCTCTTCTTCTTCTTCTTCTTCTTCTTCTCCCTTTCCCCTTGACGCTACCGTTTACCCATTACATCCTTACTCTCACCTCATATTTTCTCATGCTCCTTTTTTCCTCGTTTACCACCCATTGCTAGTCGAAGGCATTTATTGCCTAGTACTCACAAGTATTCTTCCCTTGAAGAGCCAACACCTACACAGAACAGAAGAGCAGTTTGCCAGAGCATCTAGGAATGGCGCCTGTAAATCAAAGAATTTCTTTTACTTCCTTTTCTCTTTCACTTCTCACGAGTAAATAGTAAAGTACTCAAGTCTGTGGAACCGAATACGAATTTCGAATTTCAACCTGGACCAAATTATGAGAAGGGAAAAGAGCGACAGAGACAGAAAAAAATTCAAGTAGCAAGTACAAACGTACAGATGAAATAGTGGGAGTCCTAGCGAGCGAGAGAGAGAGATGGAGAGATGGAGAGAGAGAAAGTTTCATCCATCCATGCGGGTCTCGGTGTATTTAGTTTGGGTTGAGTGAAGTGTAGTCTACTTCTACTCCCATCTCATGTAAGTCCACTTTGGCTTGTGCAAACACTTTTCCATCCTCCGTACTTCTCTGCCTGCCTGCCTGCCTGCCTGCCTGCCACACTCTCTCCACCATGCCATAGAAATAGCAGACCCCATCACATTAAGGATGACGAGTAGCAAGTCTTGAGTTTTATTTCTACTTTTTATACCATCCATCATAGACATTGTGGCAGTCATATAAGACGGGGGAAATACTTGTACTCCTTCACTTTCATTCATCCACACACACACTCTTTTCCTATATGTATGTACTTTATGTATGTAGGACTCTGTAACTCTGTATCGTGGTCTGTCTGTAAGTACAAATATGCATGGGAACAATGGGGTTGGTTGTTGTAGGTTGGTTGGTCTTGGTTGCTGGTTACTGGTTACTGGGATGGTGCTGGTTGAAGAGCCATAAAGCCGCTGCCCAAGTCCTTCACTAACATTAAGACGCTGAGCAGAATAGTTCTGGCTGATTATGATTGTTTTCGTGTACTCGGAGACTGGATGGATGTGAATCCAGAGTCATGCCACACCACTCCAACTCCATATCACAAGTGGAGTACACACACCCAGAACGGAGCACAGTACATATCTGTAGTCCATATGTACATATGTACGGTGTAAATTGTATAAGGGATGTTGTGGGAGATGGAGTATTACCAATTATGTCTCAGCTACCACTACCAACTTCCTACATGGATCCATTCCACTCGCTACCAGACCAAATTGAGGAAGAAGGATGTGCACCTCGACTGCACAGGTTCATGTGATGTAGAGAACGGGAAGAATAGAGGATGCGGGATAAATTTGATATGTACAGTGTGCAAGTCTCTAGATTTTTAGATATGTCGTCTTGCAGGACGATGAGAGAATAGTACATTATGAAGGAAAACCCTCCGTTATTCTGGTGGGCTAAGCAATTTTTCATCGTGAAATTGAATGGGTGCTGGAGTCAAAGGTGGGCACATTCCATCTTACATAAAGTATGGTGATAGCAATCTATGATGAATGTGCTATAAAGTGGGGCGCGTAGACCTTCCGTTGAATCGACAACTGTCCAACTTGAAAGTAAAATGCTACTATGACTCGTAGGCGAGAGTGTGTAGGTAACTCAGTATACCTCCTCCACCTCTATGTCTACATGTTATATCCACCTTATATGTAGGTATGTGTTTGGAGGTTGAGATAAAAGACGACGGCTGCTACCCTAAACTTGCCATGATTCATGTATGTATGTAGGAATGTGTAAGGGTAGCCAAGACCAAACAAAACCAGTTGTACTATATACCGTGTCCCTGTGCTATATATACGGAGAAGAGTGGAGACTCATGCGATAATAAGTATTCAGAATGTGTAGTACATTATTGCATATCTTGACATGTCTTGCTTTTATATGGGAGCAGAATGGAACGGATACCTTTAGAGGAAAAAAGGAGAAAAGATAAGTTGGTTCAATTCTCAAGTTGTGGCATCTCAGATCTTGTGTGCTGTGTGCTGGTCTGGTTTGGTTTCGTTTGGTTTGCTTTGGTCTGGTCTGGTCTGGCATGGCCTGGCATGGTCCTCTCATATCAAGCCTTCCCATACGTCTGCCATGCAGAGAATGATTCTAATCGTGAGCCAGTCATTGCCAGCGTGGACTACTATTGCATGCATGTCTATGTCTACGTGCCATACCAAGGCCTAGTTTTTCAATCGTCCAATCCACAATCCAGTCACCCCCTCCCCCAAAACACAGACAGAGACACACACTCAGCGTCTATACAAGAGCAACACTAATGTAAACCCAAGGAAAATAACATGTCCAACTATCAGTAGCTCACAACACATCCATCCATACCTACCTACCTACATACACACACTTGTTCAACTAACGTAGGAAAGAATAGGAATGTGAGAAAGGAATACTTGAGCCTACATATATACATACCTACCTTGTAAGGTCTCGTCTCAAGTCGTGTCTACTGTACTGTACTGAATGCAGTTAGAGCCTCTCTCTCTCTCTCTCTCTAGTACAGATAGTAAAGCAGTCACAGCTGGGCAATCGGATTCCCTTTGCCTTTCCATAGCAGAGCGGTAGGTGTGTGTTGTCTATACATACGGATGCATTTCCACCTTGAGATATTCGTGTGGAGCTCAAGTATCTTGAGAGAAGAGACCAAGGTCTATCTGTAGTTTCTGTAGCCATGCAGATACAGGACCAGGAGAAAGAAGAAAAAGACGTCTATGGCTATCATGCTCTTTCTTTTCCCTTGGCATTCCATTCGTTGCGATTCAATTCGCTTGAATGCCTCAGCAATCTTTTTCAAGAAAAAGAAGAGAAGAAGAGGAAAAAAATCGAAGCCCATTCGAAGAGTTGGTGCAATTAGAGATATTCAATGGGGTGCTGTAATGGCTTTGACTACCAAGAAAGTTTGATCTTATCCTTCTGCTTGCAACAACTCCCTTCAAGTGGATATAATGGGAATGGGAAGTAGAAATATCTCGCGCTCTCTTTCTCTCTCTCACTCTCTCTCTCCCTTTCTGTGTACGACTGCACCAGTGCTGATCGTGAGTACGCCGTAAAAGAAGTGAGTCGAGATAACTGTAGGTGGATGTGGATGTGGATAGGTAACTCTGTTTCTCTGCTCTCTTGGTTTAGTTTGATTTTCGTACATGGAAGCTAAAGCTTTCACTCGAGCTCCTCCAGATCCCAAGTCATCTTGCACCAGAGACAGACGTGGGATTTATATTGAATGATCATCTTGGAGAGGAAACAGAAAAAGAAAACGAAAAAAGGCTCATGACTATCTCTCGTGAAGCTCAAGAAAGAAGAAAAGCGTACACATCCACAACAGACGCAACAGAAATACAGAGAGAGAGAGAGAGAGAGAGAGAGATACAGATCCACAATCTGTAGCTGGTTCTGGTTCTGGTTCTGGTACTAGTGCTGATTCTACGCCTTGTGCACAATGGCCATGAAATGAGAGGAATGAGAATGGCGAACATAAATATAATAGAAAATAAAATAAAAATAAAGACGACGATGAGTATTTTTCTATTATTAAGATGAAGATCAAGCATTGAGGAGAGTGCGGAAACTGGAGCAAAATCTTTTATCTCTACCTTCTTAAATTGCTCACCTAAATGTGAAACCAATAATAATTTTCATCATTTCGATGGCATGGTAGAAAGGAGAAAAGCTTGGAAGCATTTAGAGTCACAGATTACCATCACCATCACCATCGCCATCACGATCGTCTTGTGTGAACGGCAAGTTGAATTTCAACTTCCAGACACATGCATACCTACATACAGACACACACATATATGTATGTAGGTACCTATATATGCATCCCTCCAATATTATGTATGGATAAGTGGGTTACATATGAGACTTTCGAGGCGTATGCACATACATAGCTCTAACGGCATCGCATCGGTAATGCCCCTTCATGATGATCCCTGTCCCTTAGGAAATTCTGGGAAAAGTCTTACATTTACTCATGTGAATGGGTTCTTTAATTTTAAATTTTATCGCCGAAATCGCATTTTTTCCTTGAATGGTGTGGTGATTTCTATGTCCCATTATGCTCACGTCTGTCTTCTCTCTGTGCCATGTACCATTCAACTGTACCATACCATACCATGTCCATGTATATATTTAGGAATTTAGGCAAACTCAACTTTCACCGCATCACCGAATGTCCCTCAAAATGCTTCGTTTCATTTTTATTCGAAATAAAAGAGCGGAGTCGAGCGAATGTCGGAACAAGACTAAAAGTATTTAAAGGCGCTTAATTTTAAAAGAAATAGTTGCTTTACTTACTTATATTGTTGGAATTGCTTAAGTCCTAAATTAAAGTCTACGTTGTTCGGGATAATAGAGAAATTCAACATTGTAATTATTACCAAAGTAGCGATAATTTTGAGCAATTATGATAGAATTTAGTCATGCAAAGGAATCCATTTACGGGATTTAAATTAAATACTATGGACTAAAGATGAGGCAGACGTGGAAGTAGAAAGTATGGAGAAATAGATGAGTTTCTTTGTGGACATGGAGGTGGAAGGAGAGGACGGTCTGTGAAGTGGAAAGTGGAAGAGAGAGAGAGAGAGGCAGAGCTAGAGTTTACAATAGAATGTGGGATTATTAGAAATTGTAAGAACTTTACTCATAAAGGCTGTCGTCGTCGTCATCGTCGTCTTCCTAGCAGCTCTCGTCCTTTTCATTTTCAACCAACCAAACCAACCATCTCAAGTCTGGTGCTGGTGCTGATGCTGATGCTGATGCTGATGCTGATGCTTTTGCTTGCTGTAAATGCAGAAAGTACACTCAACTATAGTTTCCTAAGGTTGAGGACTGGGAAGGAGGAAGAAGAGGATCTTGTCCTCAAGTCTAGCCTCGCGTATCGGCTCACACAAGTAATCCGATCTAGAAAATGTAACGTCTTGCTTCTGAAGTATCACGAATCCTAAGCATAAGATTATGTTGGTCTGGTCCTTGACTCAGGTACACTAACACTAGCAAAACACAATAGTAGGGAAACTCAGTCAGACAACAAGGACAAGTACAAGTTCACTAGCATTTCAAAGTCTCAGCGTTAAATGCATAGCTCTGGCTAAAGTATAAAGTAGCAAAAAAAGGTAGCAATACAAAGCATTTTGTATTGGCCTTGGTGTTGGTGTTGGTGGTGGTGGTGGTAGAAGAAATTATCTAAGACAGAAAAATATAGAGGTGGTATGACCACTAGTATACCATCTTTGAAAAACTATATAGGTATGTCTATGTCTACCTATGCACTAATACTAATGTCATTAAATCTATAGACACACAGAAAAAGAACTGAGACAGCTCGTCACAACAACTCGCTAGAGTAATGCAAAGTTGAGTCCACTACGTGCAGACAGATCGACTCTACTCCACCGACCAAATCGCATATTTCCTCAAATATATTGTACTTTTATTTATTTTCCTCTATTCCTTTCCTCTATTCTCCTCTTGATTCTCTCCTTCTCTCTTTCCCTTTCATTTTCCCTCGGAGGAAAAGCAAGGGAAAAATTCGAATCCACCACGACGTGCACAAAGTTAGCCGTTTTCCGTTGCTGTTGCTAGTAAGTTGTATGTGCGTCAATCTATTTTTTTTTCACATTGCATGACCACAAGCTACAGACCAAATGGGTATATGTATACAAAGGCACCTACCTACCTACATATAGATGTAGGTGGAAAGATCGCCTTTTGCCTCTGTCTGACGAGTAGTCCTGGGATTTATGCTTCTCGTAACCAAGAAAGCTCGTGGTTGTTCAAGTCTTGGTCCTCATACGTATAATGTGTTTGAGAAAAACTTGCTCTCATTTTTTTTTCTACCCCTCCCCTTCCAACTTCTCCCCAGCTCTCTTCCCTTCCCTCCTTCGTTTCCTTTCCTTTCCTCTCTTTATTTCACCTTAAGCTATTGAAAAATCTCGACGAGGAAAGGAAACCATAGCAAAGCTACTCAGGTTCGATACTCGTTCTGATTCTGGCTCTAGTTCCACTAGTTCAGTCAGATAGTCATATTTTACCTGCTCATGATTGAATGTGCAGAACAGAACAGAACAGCATAAGCAGAGGGTATCATCTTTCCCAAAATGTCCTCGTCACAAAAATCAAATCTCACGTACGAAAATAATAAAATTCATGTTATTCTATCTTCCTTTCTATCTCCAACTATCTCTCGATCCTTTCGGGAATATATATATAGAGGGTATATTTTCTATCTGCTGGGTCTCCTACAATTAGGATTTATGTTTGAAATGTGATTTCAAGGGGTTTTCCTATACGCAATCACTGTCGATCTCGTCGCACTTATATTTGTCATGCTTTGGTTTTTAACAAGGATCAATACAATACGACTATAGCAAGAAGTCAAAATGTGAGAGTCGCTTTGTACAAAAAATAAACATCTATTATACCTACATGCGTACATACATATATGCGAGAGTGAAGGTTTGAACCAAAGGAGGAGAATTTCTTGAAGGCATAACTGGTCTAGTGGAAAACAGATGCACTTATGGGAGCAGCTCTTGCAGGAAGTTACATTTTCTATGCTAAATCAGCCACAAAGAACTGTGACAAAGCGT
>JAAXYX010002089.1:0-19049 GCA_036851915.1 Ptenothrix huangshanensis | reverse complement strand
TGTGTTGGTCTGATGTGTCTTGTCTCTCAAATGTTCAATAAAATACTAACTACTAATCTACTAACTAAACTACTGACTAAAAAGATTCCCCGAATCTAACAATACTTATGCGTAGGACTTTGGAGAGCAAGGATTAGAGCTGACATGAGAGACACAATTACTTAAATGTATGTACAAGGTGATCTTGTAATCTCGACAGTCCTATCAGAGCTAATATCTCTCATCGTCTCATCTCTGTATCCTCTTTGATCTTTATTTAAACTTACTTGCATGTAAGTACAAGTCAGCGTCGCATCGACTTAATTCAAGATTCAGTTATATTTTAAGCAATATCATCATCAACACTATAGATACATAGACTAGACCGATACTGGTACCACTGTCGATACCGATTCGTTGATATAAAGTATAGGCAAATCATTTTATATTATATCTATCTAAAGGAAACAGAAGGACATGTAAATGAAAATGCTGCTAAGTAGGTATTCGAACGCTATAAAACGCAATAGAAGCCGAAACTTGGCGTTGCACGTTGTAACGGCAACGGGGCTAATAAAAATGTTGCGATAAGTGCTCTGACCTGGAAACGACATCTCACTCATTATTTAGCATACATTAACATTAGCATCTTCCCCTCGATTCTCTCCAAGACTTTCGCGAAATTCTTTTTTGAGTAAGACATTATGAGAAAATGAGATGAATTGCATAAATTCGTCAACTGTCAACTTCCCATCTGTTGTGTTGTTTTGTGTTGTATGACGCGTCGTGGCATGTTGTTCCTCCATACTTGCTTGTTACCATACTGCACTGGGCTTTGGCTTAGGCTTGGGCTTTGTGTACTCAGAGAGAGGCAAAGGTTTATGTTTTGGTATTTTTTTACATCTCAGTTCTTCCAATTGTATGCTGTCAGCTGAAGGGTCTATTGTGTTATGGCCTATTGTTACCAACTTAGTTTGAAAGTACCTGCCAAGTATTCCTACTTATCCTTAGCATATGTGTCGAAGACAGGCCAGACCAGACATAGTGGCTTTTGTTAAAAGTAAAGTCAAAAATGATATTTAAGCTTTGATCTTTATTCCAATACTAAACGATAAATAGATAAATACTAATGCGAAAGGAATGCCGTGCCGGTGCAGTGTATAGAAATATTTATGATTGCTTTCATCCTTCAATCCACAACGTGTCTGGATGACAGAAAATGTTATTTTTAAAAATAACCTGCTAATTGTCTTTCATTAGTCATTAGTCAGCATCAGGTGAGGCTAGAAAGGTGGCACAAACTTGATTGAATATATGTTCTGGTTCTCCTGACTTTAGTTTCTTCCTGAATTATAATCGCGTGTGTCTCCTTATAGCTTCAAATTGTTTTTCATAGCATGATAGATTGCTTCACAAGACTGTAGTAATATATAGCATGACTCCCAAAAGGCAGTATCAGTCTACCAATTAGAATTAGAATTTGGCTATAACTCATCGTGTATTTCCATTTAACTATAAGTGTTGGCATTAATACTTTGATGACGAGCTATTTAGCAGTGTGTAGTACAAATATGTATAAATCTCTGTCAAAACATTTCGGGGAGATTCATCACAATTAGAGATACAGGCTAGAGCAAAAGCCAGAGTGTAGAGCTATGCATACTAATTACATTTTGCATTCCACAGTTAATTACTACTCAAGTGTCTTGAGCATTATTTCTACTATTGAGAATTGGAGCCCGGAAGGTCTTCCTTCTCTTCCTCTTCCAGTCTTGTATCAGTATCAGTGGATTCTCAATCTCTCATAAATTAAGTTACGCTGTCAGGGTACAGGTATGCTAGAGGAGAAGGCAAGTCAAGAACGTATAAGATATGCGAGTATAATTTTATTTATGCTCTTCGTTCCTCCTCGAGATTGTGTTATCTGTGGTGTGCATACCTACCTGCACATGCCATGCACACACACCTCGAAGCTACGGAAGAACAGAGGCCTCGATTTGAAACGAAATAATTTGTAAAAAACAAAAACAAAATTGATGAGAATAAAAAGAAAATTAAATTGTATGAAGGTTTCTAGTGCAAACCGTACATGGTTTTTAATTTCTTTCGATTAAAAGGAGGTCTCGAAACAGTATAGGGGTAAGTACCTAATGGTAATAGTAATTACACACTGGATGTATGTACTACATACGTAGGCGTATAATTTGAGCACCTAACTGCAGTGTGATACACAGCAGAGTGGTATAATGTCTACTGTCTACATATTTTAAAAACTATCTTCATTTCCCGAAAAACTAACCAAAAAATTGCATGCATATGTACACCTAAGATAGGTAGTCAAGCTATATGTAGGATTTTCTCGAAAAGGGCAAAGCATTAAGCAGTAAGCGTTTGGGTTACGCTACAACAGCAAGTAAACATGATGATACGGTGAACGAGAACGAGTGATGGATTTAATTGATAAGCAATGTTTAAACGTATGGTGAGGATATAATGGATGTCTGTCTGTAGCATACATTAAATAAGCACCTAGTGCATTAATATATGTAGTAGTGAACAGCTGATGTGCGTCCAAGAGAAACGTACCTAGATGTATATGAATCAAAAATTTAATTACTGCAAAGAGCAAATGCTCTCTTGTAGTTAGTGTAGATACTGTTCATCTAAAGAGAACGATGATGTCTACTTTTGAGTTAAGTTGGATTTGGATTTGGATTGGACTCGATGTTGAATTGTTGCCTTTGCTTTTATGCAGTAAACAGTAATGAAGGAATACTTTAAATATTTTTCTAGGTGATTCTCGCTGTTTCCTCAAGAATGGAGGTTCATCCATCAGTTTTTTCGTCAGTGAGGATGTACCCATCGGCTACAATATTGGTGAGTTTTTGATTATACTAATTACAATAATTTTTAGTTGGATGTCTTGCAGAGTAAAAACGATCAGGGCTATGTTGTACTGTTACCGTATATCTCTTTACCTCTTTTCTGTTCTACACCACTCTCTTTACAGCCAGAAGCCAAGGGAACCCTATTTACTCCATGTAGTTACTTGAATACGACGCTATGCACTTTGTGCCTACTCTGTACTTTGTGCTGCTAAAGTACAATGGTATTTGACCAAGAAAATTAAAATTAAATTTAATGACGACTGACGGATGGTACATAATTTGTAATATTAAGTTACGCCGCTTACGGTGTACCCAGCGTGAGCATTAGAGTACAATCTTGAGGCTCTACGTATGCCTCTACAGAGGGAAAATTTTATCGGCCTTCTAAAGGTACTAATTAAATGTCTGATTAGAAATAAATTTGTATAAAATGAAGGGATCTTCATCATCCCACAGATTAATTCTATGTAGGTACCTTGATTCCGAACCACAGCGTACACTTTTACTTCTTGAGTAACCCCACGTTGTAAAATAAATCTATTATTACGTACTAATTACCACGACCAAGACTTGTCAATGTTGCAAAATTCGTTTTCTTCTCCAAAGAATTAGCTTCATGGCATGGTGCTCAATGAGACTTCATCATTACTGCCTTAAACTGCTAATTCTCAATTTAATCATGTGCTATACAATACAGCAAAAGCGACAGCAACATTGCATTAGACTTTGAATTCGAAGGGGAAATGGGAATGGCCAGGCATTCTAACGACAAGTACTTACTGAGCGTACTTACATGATGCATGCAGTTAGGCTTGTATTTACAGCTCACCTGTGAAAAAAAAGCAAAGATGTAAAATATCAAAAATGAGCAGAAAACTGAAGACCTTGATTCGCTTAATCATCTTCTTAGATAAAGATAATGTGTGCGCTGCTCGTGTAAGCTCAGAAAATAAAAATAATGGTTTATCCCGTTGTGAGGATTCATGCTGGTAGCATAATTACTCACTATATACATAGCAAGAGCAATGGCAATACTTTCATTTATTTCTGATTTCTTTCTTCTTTTGCGATTTTAAAGCCGTAACCTGCTCGATCAGTACATATGCGTACCATTCTGTTGAATAATGCGGCGACAAATACTCGAAATCTATGTAAACTGAACCACGAATTACATATACCGAGTGGAGATGCACCATAGGTTTTCTTTTCACATCTCTGCACGTTTTTCCTCATCAAATATTGTTTTTGCGTGCAGGACATTTCAACTTTTCCCGTTCTCGATGGCGATACTCTTATTACACAAGCTGATGAGCTGCGATGCGCTTCCATGTTTAATTATACATTGGCATAGGCATCTATCTACATAAATACAAATAGGTTATACAGTTTCAAAGGTAGACTTCAACTTCAAGCCACGATTACAATTAAATGGAATACACTCAATTCACTCGCATTTTTACAAGACAGAACAGAAGCAAAAAATTGCGAAAATGAAACTGTCTTTGTGATTTATTTCCTTTCAATAAAATCAAGCAAACTTTCAAATTATACCCCAGTATTTTTATAAGCTCAGGGTATGTTCAGGAAGGCTGTGCCGTTTCATTGTATTTTTAATTTGTTTTTCTATAAAACTACTATATATGCTATGCACTTCGTCACCAGAAACGAAAATAATGCTAATTGATGGTGAATGGCGATTACTACAAGACCAACGCGGATGTAATGAACTTTTAATTGTTTGGATTCGATTTGGTACTATGCATTGCATTACATTGGGAAGTATTGCTACTCTGATAATTTCCAACAACCATTTTAAAACGGTGTGTTGTACAAATCCAAATAAAGCTGCAGTTACCACAACTCCGAGCTGTATTCAGCTTTTAAAATACCTACATGTGGCTTTTCTTGAGCAAACTAGGCAGGCGTGCATGTCTGTGTGTAGGATATCTTTGTTGGTGTGCTGTTACTGTTCATACTTGAGCATTTTCTTGACTTTATGACTTCAGAAAGTTTACCGGCCCTGATTACCATTACTAACTTATTACCTTACTGAAGTCTGTAGTCAGCAATATGTTCTCGTATAACGCTTATTGGACGTCTAAATGAGTATTTATTGCACAAATACGAACAACCTCACGTTAAAAAAAATGCTCATCGATCGATTATTAGCATCAACACTGACTGAACTGTGCATGCATAGTCACAAGTGAGAGCAGCTACGTGGTTTATGTTCGTATTATTCGATTCCTTAATTCCGTAAGGGCAGGTGTTTTACATCCGCAAAGGCAATAGTGTAGTAGTTATTTAGGTTGTACGGCTATATGTGTAATATTACCTCTATCTCCATCCGCTGACTTGACTTCTGATTGCGATTTTCCCATGTGTATACCTACGTATGTCGGTACTTATATTGTATTTACAATTACAATAACAATAAATTGCTACTACTGAGATAATCTAGAATGGTCAAATAGTAATAGAAATAGGCGTAATTCCTCGAAAATTGTTGGAGCTAATTTGCTTGAACAAAATGCTAAATGATTGTACTTATACTTTTATTCTCTACTCCACTTGCACAGGTTCATTGGAGATCCAAGGAGACGTGACACGCGACATAGTGCTAAGTTTACGAGAGTCCACCGCCCCAGTGAGAATTGAGTCTGGCACCAAAAATCTCACACTGACCAGAAAACTTGACAAAGAAGGCGTGGAGGGCCCTTCCACCGTCACATTCACAGTTCTCTGTGACAAGCGACATCATAATGAGCCAGTAAGCTTTTCTTCATCAGTTCTCCTTTTTGTGACTTATACATTTAAAGTTTAGTAACTTTACCATTGTGTGTTTTACCTATGATGATTCATGTATTGTACGAGCATGGACATCGACATGAACGTAAATATCAGGGTTTTTAAAAGCCATATGGAACATAGACAAAACAAAGATACATAGGGACTGTTGCATGTGCATCATCTACCCACAGTTTTTATATCCCTGAACAATGGTTTTTATTGCCAAATTACGGCAGCGATTCTCTCCAAGATTAAAGGAGACTACATAACTATTTCCCTCCTAACGTTATTAATTACGAGTTCCACAGCCACAGCACCAAATGTACGAAAAAAACGTAAATTTTATCTGCACGTTAACAATGCTTACCGTGCATGCTAATTAGCTCTAATTCCATTCTAGTTTAGTTGTTCCTTCTTAAAGTGTGTTCCACACACTAGGAAGAATTAATTGGACCGTATTTATTATGGCTGACAGCAAACGGAGAAATGCCAACACAAGTCTAGTGTAATGGAGTCGACATGTAGATTATATGTGATATTTATACGTTTGCGTGTTACATTGAAAATCATTTAGTGCTTGTATTGACAGGTAGGATAGAATAAATGTACACCCAAAAAGAAATATTTACTTCGAAATCTGTACAGAAGAATTTTCACGTGTACATACACACAACATAATTATCTTATCTTTTGTTTTACTGTTTACGACATGTAGGATGCGCAAGGTTTTGGTTTTCGGCTTTAGCTTTTTGGTTTTAGGATGCGTGGTTCAAATTTCATGAAAACCAAATCTAACGCTACTATTCGACTAGACAACGACAAGACAACGATAACACCAACGCCATCAATTTGCGTAGATGAAGAAAAGACGAGCTCGTGCTACTCACTTGATATTCACAGCACAGCATATCACAATACAACGGAATTAGTATTTTTTCATAAAAACGTACACCTACTAGTACTGATTCATTTGTAGTTTTATCTGTATGTGGAAGACTTTTAACCGGTACGGTACACTGTACTATGCGTCTGCACTACTAGCATCGTTCCACGAAGTCATTCGTAATTAAGATATGCAATAAGCTCGCTGAGCCCCAGTCTCAGTTCAGAAAGTAGTTCTTTCATGTTCATGGTTTAGTTTGGAATAATCTGACATACCGAAATCGCAATACACAAGTTACGTGCACACAGTAGGTAGGCAACCAGTAGTAAGTCATCCAGCGTAAAAACATGCACTGTTTTGCATACTAAAACTATGCAAACATGTCTCAACGTGTGTTAAAGTTAAATGGACATGTCTGTATCTGTTCGTCTTGGTCTTGGCTTCGCACTCCGTAGGAGCACCTGTGGGATCTGTCTAAATGCACGTTACATTACATTGCATTGCATTACATTGCACTGCACATTGTTATTGATACTGGCCGGTAATCGTTTGGTTGGACACGTTTTAATGACTTTTTGTGTCAGATGTTGTTGTCAAAGAATTTCATGTCGTTTTGGACCAAAGAAGGATAATGGGATAGTTCACAGCAGTCGTCTTCGTCGTCGTCTTTGTAGCCAAAGAACTACATACCTACATACTGAAAGTTAGGACAGTCTTTTTACATTGCAAATAACTTGAACAATTTGCTAATTATCTACAGTAATAGTTTAATTATTTTCATTCAAATCGTCGTCGAAATCTAATGTGTCCAAATCTAACATGTAGGTAATCATCTGTACAGTAATCACGTCTTTTAGTTAAAATCTTCAATTTAGTATGCAGTGTGATTTTGAATTCCCCATGTACCTTCCTGCTGCTACTCTTAATAGTGAGTTGTGTAGTGGAGGTAGGGTAGGTCTACATTCGGTACCTGTTGCTTTCATAAAAACGTTTAATGTACACGAGTAAATCAAGGTTGAGACTTCCTATTATCCTATTTTAAAATCTGGTTGTGTTGCATGATGATTTGATGATGCACCTAAAAAATATAATTATAATTATGGATAATATGCACTATAATAACGTATGTGACCTTCCTTTTTCAGAGCATTCAGATTCCAGTTACGGTGAGAGTGAATGACGAGAACGATAATGCTCCCAAGTGGATCAGCCCTCCAGCTGTGGTCAATGTGTCGGAACAAACTCTTCCCGGTACAACGATACTAACAGGCTTGAAAGCCATCGACATGGACCAACCCGGTCCGTATTCAACACTCACGTTCTCTGCATTAGATTCGCTTGGAAAGCCATCCGTAAGTTTTGCTCTGCCTCCTACTGAATTTAAATGTTAGAATTCGAATGCAGTGCAGTTCAAACGGTCCAGTTTATGTACTTCTAGTTAACTACTATACTTTACCATGTCATGCAATAGCGTAATAGATTTAATAACATATTATACTTCCCTTTGAAATGCTGAAATTGTTCGCACTTCAATCAAATCCAAGTCTAACACTTCGAGAATGTATTAGGTATGCGAATTGTAATATGCGTGGCAATAGTAATAGTAATATGTAGTTGGCAATTCACTCGTGCGATTATACACATCAATGGAGAATATATTTAATACATATTTGTTGTAGGTAATAGTCGTGATGAAGCAGCAGTCAGTGGTTTGAGTTTGAAAATTAGTAAAATCATTCGAATTTACTTTCCACTAGCATGCAAATACTATCATCAGGCATCGATGTAGAATCACGCCGTGTGAATCTGAAGGATAGGAAAAAAAGCAAATGAACTGACCATCAAGATGTGATTTTGATCGGAAGGAATTATTTCTTCTTCAAAGTTCCAATAATTTGCGCATCTCCATATTCGATATACCGTGTTTTCCTTAGACGCAGATATTTACGTCTTAGGTATCAGGGTATACTGATATATAATATAAGGGCAGCATATATGTAGGTAGTTTGTAGGTATGTACTGAGCTTGAAATCTGCAAAGTCTGAAATGTGTAGTTGCTGTAGCTGTTGCTAGTACGTGAGGCTGAGAGCATTTTGGTGTAATGTACGTAATGATCAATGAATCGAAAAGACGACATTCTTTGTGTCTACCTCACTCAGTCGTTAATCGTCAATGCAATATGCAAATGGCTCAATGCAACAGTTTCGACAAGAACAAGGCGAAACCTTTACCAAGTTTAGCTCAATTCAGTGAATTAACCTGTTGAGAGGATTACAACTCCTTGGCACTGTGCTGTTGAAGTGTGTATAATGTGGGCTGTGGACATGAATGTTGGTGTCGGTACATGTCGTGAAACAAATGAAAATATTACTTGCTTAGCATTTTGTTACCTGTCTGTCTCATCGTCAGTCTCACACCCTCCGTGCCACATACATACATTGCCTCATAAATCTCGTGAAAACATAATGATTCGTGATTACAATAATTCTGGTGGTGCATGAAGACATCTTTTGAATCGTCTTCAAATCTTAATCTTCCCTGATAGCTGCAATAATAATGATGATGGAAGGGATGCGGGGTCATTTCATGGCAGCTCGGTCCCATTAGTGAATCATTTACGCTTATTTCTTCTTCTTAAATCGTCAGATTACATAAGTGCAAGGTTGTGCTTATGCTCTTATCATCACCAAATTGCAAATTGTTATCCATTCGGATGGTCGATCGTTTTTATCATTTAGCAGACTAAGTAGTCATCTAAGCTAAATTCTTATGTTCTCTTCTATATATTTCCGAAGTGGTGATGACTGTATTAAGTATCTCAAGAAATGAAATTTTCCACGAAAATTACTACTGTCAAAGGTCCAGTATGAGATGGCAATTTGTTTTCCATAATCTCTCCCTTACAGCTAAGTACATTGGAAAATTATTGTCTTTTTTCGTATTAATGATTGGGGCAAGTAAAACTAAAAGTCATCAAGTTGAACTGAAAAAAATTATTACGAATACGAATCTTTTTATTATTTTGTGCTATCAACATGAACAGCGAGCGACCATCTATTTTTTGTATTCCTCTCGGAACTTGTTGCATGTCGCTGTTGGTGTACCCAGGTATGTAGCCGCAGTCCGATGGTCGCTGGTCGGATGCCAATAATGACTTTATATCGAATTATATTTTTCTACAAATTCGTTAATGTGCGAGAAATGCCGTAAGTTGAATCGAAACAAAAACACTTAGTTGAGTCTAAAAAAACTGTTGAAAGAAGCATACAATTTTAACTTCTCTATTGGTCAGACCTGTCTTTCATTGTACTTTTATCGTATTTGTAAAATACATACGTAAAAGCAAAGAACGAAAGTACATAGGTATATATAATATCACTATCTGTAGCAAAAAGGAACAAAGATAGTTCAAAGGACACGACATATGCATGACTGTACTGTAAACTGTAAACCATGTGTGAAGTACTTTTAGCAGCTATTTGCAAACATTGCAAAATTGCAGCTCGCCCGATTCATAGGATAAAGCGTGCAAATTTCCTATCGGTTTCTGTTCCTGCAGAATTTAAACTGTACAAACGAAACATTTAAAATGCACCATCAGTTTGTATACCTTATACCTGTAAAGGAGAAACTGTTGAAAAGAACAGACAGTGAAATAATTTAAGTGACAATCATACCATAGCTCCCTGTAGGTGTAGGTGTATTTGTACGTGTACTTGTGGCAATGTAAAAGGAAAATCGCTGGGCCACAGTGACAAGATTCATTGCATATTGTCAAAGGAAGCGGAAGACGACACCTGAGGTGCTTGTAAAAGAGATTCTCAAGAAAAAGTAAATTAAACCAAAACTAACCGATGGGGTTGACAAAAAAAGCGTGCCGTTGAACTTCAAAATACAAAAAGCATACCCACTTCTGAATGCCAACGAGATACTTACACACTTTGTGTTGATATTAAAACTCACCGTCTGAGGATTGGAACATAGAAAGCTTTCTATAAATTGTAGGAGCGTAGGCTTATAAATATAGATAACGTTTAAAATTGTTATTCTCATTGACTTTTATACCTTTTTCGCGTAGGAGTACGGAAGTTCTGCTATATAGCGTATTTACGTATTATATTTTATCTCTTACGATAGCGTAGCGACACTTTAATTGAGGGATCAAATCAAATTGTTATCTATAAAGTTACGCAAAAAATAGCTAAACCACTGAACTTGCCGATTTGAAGTATTCATTGATGAATACTTCACTGTAAATCATTTCGTATTAAGATTGCAGACAAGTAGAAAATCTATTTTTTTTTGTTTTACAACTTCAACTTAGAAGAAACATCATACCTTTTGGACATACTCATGCAAAATGAAATAGTTTAGTTGGGCACGAAACATTTAAGCTTATAGAACCGTACGTTTGTGAGACCGCAATAGTTTGATTAACGAGCTTCTTGAAGTCATGAATTTAATTTTTTTCTACGTGTAACATTCCTGTTAATAGCTTCCTATGTATGACACGTTAGACGTGAACTTTATGTTGTTCTGCTGTTCACTCATATCTAGTTTTGAACATTTTATGCATTTTACGTCTCCACCTCGACCATGCATTTTTTACAGTCATCACGTTTGCAGTCTGTAGTGTATTAAGTGTAAGTGTAACAGATATATTTGTGAATTTGTATGCTACAAGAAGTAACTGTGGAAATATACACGTGTGTTTGTTGACGTTGAAGCTGAAGTTGACAGCACACAAAATAAAAGTACGATTTACAACAACGTAGTACATGTAGCTATAATTATATGTTGCAAATATCTATGTAGGTACTACCTTCTAGAAGGACGTACTTATAATACCTACTAACTACTACATAGTACCTTGATTTCTCAGATTTGTGAGCTAACCACCAAAATGTTATATTAGCCCACGGGCTGAAAAAAATTGCTTTTAACTCGATTCTAATCGATGCCAGTACACGAGACAGGAGATGTCCAAGTCCAAGTCATTGGAATCAACTTAAGTGTAGTCATTTGAAGTCTTTGTCGACCGCACAAAACTATTAAGCCATAAATCTTTCACATTTCTGCTCAATTTTCTTCATCTGCTTCAAGTTAAAACGCGACCGAGTTTGACAGTGCATGCTAGCACAGTATCTAAGTTGGTTTGGCAACATTCGCGGACGTAGATTGTAGGACTGAATATATGAAAGACCAAGGTATGAACAGGATGATCTCAATAATTTACGTACATTATGCTGAAATGGAGTTGAAAATCATAATGGTCATTAATCATGATGTACTGGACTTGATTTTTATGTAGAAATGGATTTCGTTAATTTTAATTTAATACTGTTATTCTGTTTTGAAATCCTTACAGAAATACGTGTCGTTCGCTGGTGGTGGATTGGAAGGTCGATTGATTCTCAGTCGACCGTTAGATTACGAGTCCATGCCAACATTTAACGTCACCCTCCGAGTGAAGGACCATGGGACGCCAGCCCTTTACAGTGATACCAACTTGATCGTACAGGTTAGTTTTAATTCATGAAGAGAAAACAACTTTATACATGTCGTTGCTTCTGTATTTACTTTTGTTGTTGGTGCAATGGGGACACTGACTTAAATAAATTGAGAATCTTCAAATTCAAATACAGACCACACCAGCAGCCAGCCGGTATAAATAAGCATCGTCTATTATTCTTTTTTCAGGTGATTGATTCAGATAATTTAAACCCCAAATTTGACTTTCTTGCCTACTCAGCCATTTTACCGGCGTTTTCCAAAAGTGGCACTGTATTGGAGATTGAACCAGCCCCGATACATGCATCCGATCAGGACACCGGCATCAATGCACGAGTCACATATTCAATGCCTGAACGTAAGGAAAATTTGCGTTTATTTTTACCCAAGTGCTGTAAAAAATGGTTTGGATGCACTTACTTAAATTAAATTGAACAATGCTAAATGCAAATTCTGTATTTGTTTTTTCCTCGTGTTGACTTAAAACTTCTCAAATTAAGGGAAATCTATCTCTGTAGTTAATTCAGTAACCAGAAGGTCTGCTTTCTGCTTAATGATTAGAAATAGTTGCCAGCTGTAGCTGCTATTAAAACAAATCAACGAACCCTTTGGTAATTTGAAGAGAAACAAAACCGATATTGTTACGGTCTCATTAATAAAACTGCTCGGTTAGGTTGAATAATTTACTTTGCTTCACGATCAGGTATTTGACTTTTATTCCGCCGTACAAAAGGAGAATCAGACACAAAGCAGTGGTACGATCACGAGAGGATTATTAGTCAATGATCAGACCTGTCTTATTTTCAAGTTTAAATACTTTAAAGTTGGTTAATAGTAACAATCATGGATAAACACAAGGAATAACCTGAATAGCGTAGGAGTATTGTATATTGTATACAGTCCTGTTTCGTATATCTGTTTACAGCTAATCGTAGGACTACAATCATGTTGGGTAATAATTGTAGAATGTGCCAGAACTATACTGTAATTCTGTACAAAGGTAAGGTCTTTATCCGTGATCGTGTTTTAATCATTTCGACACTTTCGTTTCACTGGACTGATTTAATCCATTCTTGTGTTTATGATCATTCAAAGAAAGTATCCCTATTATTTTAATTGTCTCAATGTACCTATGTATAAGAATGCATATATATATAGCTATAACTTCAGAAAAAACTTTACTACAAAAAATTTTGAATCGACCCATCTATTGCAATTAGCAAAAATCTTTTTGCAACTATCTTTTGTCCAAACGAAGCGTCAAAATTACTCAGGATTCAGCTCAATGACGGATGTTTGTGTAACTTGTTTTTGTACTGATATTCTATAAATTGATGTTCAAAGTTTACATTATTCAAATATTTTTCGATTAATTCCCGTATTTCATCGTAAGACACCCTTTTCGGTGCATTTGCTTCCTAAAAAGTTAAACGAACGTGTAAAAAGAATCGCTATTGAAGACAATAAGTTTTGCTCGATTTTTTTAGATTTTTTTTTAACTTCCTGCTTTTACTTCGTTTGGTGCTGGCACACTAGCGCAGCACGTTCGCTCACATAATCCCCTACTAGACGGCTGTGCACAGATGCACATTTTATACGTTGAATTTTAAGAAGTATAGGTAGTATTTAAATTTTAACTTTAAGTGGATTTTGATTATACCAGGAACCAGTGCCAGGATATAGTTATATTTATGCAATCGCATGAATCTGCAGTTGAGAGCTCTCGAGCTCGACATTATAGGTATGTATAAATATCTGCAAGGCATGAAACGTATTGCGATTTTTTATCCGTAAATCATGATTGTAATGCCATGCTTCCATGATTTTTTGTGCATTGACTGTTTCAATTGTTTCCCTTCTGCTCCTATTTTTCTTGCTCGCATAGTTCTCTTTATTCTTGTCTTCATCTGTTTCAAACACTCGTCTTCTTTTTTCTTTCTGCTATTGGTACTCTCATTATTCATTTGTAAGCAATCATTTGTTCCGAATCCAATGTGTATTTTACAATGCTCCTGCACATTCTGTATTGTGATTCTGCTCTTTCCTATTTAGAATTTCAATTTGCTTGTAGTTGTAGTAGTTAATTCTTGAATTTCCTTGAACACTTTGCTGTACTTCACTCTGTTATACTTGTGTCATGTATATACTTCTCGCTACATATTTGTACGTCATACTTGATGAGCGTCCAAGAATTGTATTCATTAAATCCCCTTTGTGTGTAAGTAAGCGCTTTTGCATCAAAGACCCTACCTAATGGTTTCTGAATCGAATGAAATGAAAATCCGAAACTGCGTGAATGAGTACGTACACCTATACTTACTATTTATACAATCTGAAGATGAAGTTACCATCACCATGCCATGATTTATCATCATTACGAATTACGAATGAGCTTAATTTTTAGCATTGAAGACAAACCTTATTAGAATTACCCCACTGTTATTATACACTCCTCATTGTACACTATTTAATTTGCGCTTGTTACTTGTTGGAATTCGAATAGGGCGCCCCGAGACTCAATTCTTGCACATAGATTCAACCTCCGGAAGAATCACGATCCTTCGTGACATACCTGAAGATCAACTTAACCAGCACGTCACTCTAGTCCTGAAAGTAAGTAACTTATTGTTAGCAATGCGTATTCTGTACCTGTCTATAATATATAATATCCTGGCTGCATACTTTTGTTTTACCAATAAAGTGATTGTCGTTTCGTTGCGTTTCTGTCCGATTCAAAATAAGAACTTGCCTACTTGTCTTGTCCCTTTGAGGAAATGAATGAAAAGCCGCAATTATTGTTCAAGTGTGAAAAGCGTGCAGCTAACAATTTAATTTAACCAAAATGTCTTTGACAATTTCGGTTAGTGGTGCGCAGCTATTATCTCTAATGGCTAATGGTGCTATGGTCTGACAATAAGGCACACAGCCAAAATCATGGACGCAAATGAAATGATGATTAAAGAAGATTTTCAAATGAAACAACAGCAGTGTCTATGTAGCTCGTGTATTCCATTATCTGAAAACATTTCCATTGTACCTAATAGCGATGCACTATTATTTATGTAGCAAATGCTATTTAGTATTTCGAGACATTACTCGTGAAACGATTACACAGTATTTGTATCATTGACCTTTGTACTTTATAACATTTTTCATTATTTTTTTTAATTTATAGGCCGAGCAGGTAGACAATCCAGACCGCTATGCTCTATCAACCTTGAATATAGGAAAGAAAGGGAATCAGAATGCCCCGTTGCACTTTGTTCAGCCCGAATTCCAAATCAGCGTTCCCGAAAACTCTCCTCCTGGAACTATTTTGCTTACAGCCCTAACGTCTCGACCTGGGGATAAGAATTTGAAATTCACTGTAGAAGGTGATCCGCAAGGATTATTTAAAATTGGAGCCATGGGTCAGTTACTATTAAAGAAATCCCTGGATTACGAAGTCAAAACTTTTCATACCATTCACGTTACGGTTACAGATGGATATCAAGTAAGTACCATTTTGCAAATGATTTTTTGCTAATACTATTATAAGTATCAACCAAGAGGAACGATTCCTCAGCTATCAAGTAAATTGGATTTTAAAATATTTGTCTGCCAATTTTTACAGAATGCTTCCACCAATGTCAAAATCGGGGTCGTCAATGTAAATGATTGGTCACCACGGTTTCGCCAATCACTGTATGAGTTCAATGTTTCAGCTGACGTTATGACAAAAGGAATTGCTTTAGGACAAATTGAAGTCGCAGATGGAGATGTTGGAGATAAAATAAACCTTGAGATTCAAAATACAGATTTGATTCATGTGGATAACAATGGACGTCTATTTGCAAAAAATAAAACTTTAGTAAAACGCGAGATGATGTTCTTAGTGGTTGCAAAGGACTCTGGTGATCCTCCAAGAGAGGCTTTTGTTCCTGTGGTGGTTCGTCTCATAGATTCTGCAACTGGAGATTTCCTAGCTGGTGATATTGATATGAAGGTCGTACTTATTGCTGCTTTAGCCATGGTGGCTTTCTCCCTCATTGTGGGCATCGTTCTTTACTTTGGATACTGCAGGTTAGGTCCCTACAATCTTAAATATATGTTAAGCTTTTCCGCATTGGAGCGTCCCCATCTGAATTTTTTATATTTTCATTGTAGAAAACGGAGAAAGATTCAATCAGAAAACTTCCAAAAACGGGTATTAGAAAGGAATATGAGCAACCCGTTGGCGATTCACAAATTAGGTGGCCCCCAACAATCCCAACCAAGCACTTTACGAAGATCGAATAAAATTCGTAATATGAGTATGAATATCACTGCACCAATTTTATCGTCAGCAACGAATAATCAAATCTTACACAGAAATAGCTTGACTCCTGTTGATCCCGTCAATTTAACTTTGTCCGTTGCAAATGGAACTATGAGAGCCAAAAATGTGACATGGTCTCCCAAACTTCTACAGAAGATGACACCTGATGCTACAGTTCGAAATGGCAATGTACGCGTCACATCTACAGCGAGTCAGAGTTTTGTTAGCAGTAACTCAAATGGATTTGAGGTTGATCCTGACACAAGTGTGACTCCAATAGAAACTTACAGAACATCGAATTTACATAATGGGAGAAACCATAGTACTGATACACTACAGTCCAACTCATCGTTGACTCTGTATTTTTGAAAATTATTTCTAACCTGCTATATAATAATTACATAAAACTATAATATAATATTATTATTTTCCATCAACCAAATCTGTATTATACTGGCTGGGTGTCATGATATAATCTCATGCCTCCTTCGCCTATACGTTTTTGTTACCATACATACTTTCGTCCAGTATTAAAAACAATCTAACAGATATTCTTCTAAAACGTTGGTAGTTGACACGATTGTGAAAGTCCATACTACAAGTAATTGTAACTGAGTGTACTGGAATGTAAAATGCCTATAGTTTTTTTATTGAGCGCATATTTTGAATGTTTTATGGAGGTACTGATGCTATGTTTAACTGAAAATAAATTGTTTACTAAAATAATAATCCTTACGCTTGTATTAGCAGAAAATTGGTCTCCATTATTTGATTGGTAATTGGATTTACACCTTCAGAGATTCTAGGAATAGAATGGCAGCGGAATGGATGCGGTTTTTAAGCGAACGAAACCCGTCAATGAACAGCAAAAACCGCCGAATATTCAAAGTATTTTTATTAATTAAATAATGTGATTGAATACGCCACAAAATTTTCAATCAAAGCAGATTTATGGTTGGTTATTAAGATCATGACTAACTTGACAAGGTGTTAAATTAGCTGCATTGCCAATAGTAAAATCATATACTTTAGGCAACGTTGACTGATTCTTTTTCCATAATCTGCTGGAGTATTTAAGCAAGTCATAAAGTCATTAGCAAACTCGAATTCTAAGGTATATACGTGCCATTAAAGAGCATGAACGTTGACCTTCATTATCTTTGATATGGATGGTGTACAACAAAAGCTAATTCCATATTTGAAATCGGGAGCGTCAAAACGGTAGGTATATTATAGGAATACGATATTATTAAAACCGTAAAAAAACAAAATGTAGTATGATAATAGGTGTAAGTATTATTCCATGGTGAATGACTAACCACACTTTTAGCACATATTTGATTTTAGTCTATAACTTGTTCATTTAAAAAAATATATAATACATGCCGTAAACCTTCCAATAATTCCCCGGGGAATTATTTGGTGAGCAACGCTTCAGACCCAGGGATTATTAGATGCCCGAGAATTATTAGAGGCCGGGAAATATTAAAAAACTCGAAAGTTTTTGCTGCCATTATTGTAATAAACATTAAACTGCTATAGATATCACAAAGGGTGACTTTTAGAATTTATCTATTCTAAATGCTAAAATTCTAAGTTCTTATTTCCCCCTTTTGTGAAAACTGTTTTGTCTTCAGAGTGGATGACCACTCAGATTGAGAGTGAGCTAAAATGAGGTAGCATAGGAGAATATGAGTGCATGCTTCTATTAATATACCGGGGAATTATTAGATGCGAGAAATTATTTCTAATCCTATCTCTTTGTCCCAGGGAATTATTAGAGGCGGGGAATAATTATAAGTTTTACGGTACTATAATTTAATTCCAATAAGCGTAATAATCGTTTAAAATTAAAATTTCTGTGACACAATGTTATTCAAATGAGATTGCCATAAAAATCTCCAAAAATCGTCTGTACTCTAGAAAAGTGTACAGGTTTCAGCTGATGAATAATTTCAAAATCTAATTAATTCTGTCCTTATTATCAAAGATATTCCCAGCATTTCGATGTTCCAAAATTCAAAATAGTAGTGACCCTAAAGACAGATGAGATCATAGTGAATCTCTGCAGAAGTTTTTTTTAATTTTTTAACCAACGAGAGAAATATGAGTACTAAATACGGATTTCTCAAAATCTCCAGTTGGGGTGGGCAAGGTATTCTTTTTCGCGGAGTCGTACTTAATCGTAAGTAATCGTAATCCACTCACTAAGATCCCGAGAACAGCCGGATTGATTGCTTAAATTCAAAATAAGGTAGCATAAGGGGGTAATAGGGAATCAGGTATAAGTGGTCAAAAATTCCTAAAGTGGTTGCATATTTTTTTGCTTCACGACTCAAAAGGTTCCGTCGGGCTGAAGTAAAATCTGATCGACCTGCTTTATCCTGTCCTAGGATTTATTTTCCTTTCAGTAGTATAGACAACCAGGACCAGTGCAGCGCAGTACTTGAGGGCTATCGCAAGGATAAAAGTGGTTTAGTATTAGTGAATATTATTGCCTTTATAGTAGGTATTTTCTCAGTCTCCATTTCCTTAATGCTGCCGATTTGGATTTAAGTATGCAAGGCAAATTTTATCTGGGGAATAACTTGTCTTTGGAAATCGGTGTTATTCCTCCGGCCTCCGAATTTGAAAGATCGTGATTTAATTATTTTACTTGTGTAAATGCCTCATGCATATCTCCTTCATCTTCCCTATGGTA
>JAAXYX010002088.1:0-19059 GCA_036851915.1 Ptenothrix huangshanensis | reverse complement strand
AAAGAAGAAACTTGACTGACTTCATATGACATGACACTAATGACATGACGTCAATTCAACGTAACGTAACGAAAGCAAACCAAATCAATACACTCTACTCATTGTAATCATTAAAGTACATAATCATAACTGAGTCATAGCAAGTGTATAACAAATTGCAATATAATCAGTGCAATTTCAATTTACCAGTAATAATCATATATTAATAATAATTATAATAATAAATGTAGTAATAACTTTAATTTTAAATAGACGGTAGTAACATTTTTTTTTATGTATTTTCTCGAAATTATTAAGTAAACAACTACGCAGTAATAATTCTGATAAAAAATTGATAACTGAACCTACTCTTACTATGGTATGGTTCAAAAGTTGAAACTTGTATAATAATTATATGAATATAATTTGAATTATAGAAAAAAGGGTGAGGGGATGAAGCTGATGCGAGTGAGGGGATGAATGTGGATGGATGGGTGGTAGATGATGAAGTAAAAGACACGCGGGGTGGAATGCTGATGCTCGATGCTCCTTCCTCACTTAAACTGCAAACTGCAATTATTGACATGTCTTTCATCCCCCATGAAATCGTAAAATTATACAAAAAGAAGCTTCTCTCTTGGCAATATGTGTACATGAGGACATAGTATATAATATTATGCTCCATGAACACTGCACAATATTTTTTTAAATGTATTTTTTAAGTTTTTGCTTTTTTTGGATGAATCAAATTATGCATCATCATCATACATGGCATCCTTGCCTCTTGCCTTGTCTTCGTTCATGAACATCCTCAGTATGCTGATGCCATGAGCCTGCTCCCTGTCTCCCCATCAAAAACGCCTCTGTGAAAAATGAAATGAATTTATACCTCCACATTAGCATTTTTGCAATTTCTTCGCAACCTATAGAATTTGTTAGCAAGCAATCGCTGCTTCTTTATAGAGCTGACTTTCGGTAATGTTGATTAATTTACTTGCTTGCTGGCGCTCATTCGTGTCAAATTGTCAATGTCAGATGGAACGTGTGCAATGCAATGCAATCAATCATTATAGTTTTCATAGTAATTATAGCATTTTTCTCTTTCTTAATCCGCATCGCTGACCAGCAATGGAGTGATAAATCACGCCAACTCACACTCTATATGTTGCCAATTCCAATTCTTTCGTACACTTTTACTCAAGCAGTTGCAATGCATTTTATGTGAACACACCTGTCTTTAACTCTTTCTGTTTCAGCCCTGTGCTGACAGGAGACATTGAGTTTGCAATATAAGCTCTTTATAATTACATCGCACAGTACAACAAGGAATTTGGGTTATGCATTTTTTAATTGTCAATTCCTTTAAATGCGCACAATAAATTTAAAAACTTACCTTAACATCATTATTCGAGTCGTTCTTTCCATAACCACCACCACCGCTTCCGCCTCCACCACCTCCCATATTCGAGCCCATTCCCATGGACCCACCACCCATGGATCCACCGCCCATAGATCCACCACCCATTCCACTCATGTAGCCAGAATCTCCAAACCCTCCATTTCCAGTGTTGCCACCACCGCCACTACTTCAAAAAAAAAACATACCACGGTGTCATAAATAAGACAAAGTAAACCTGCAACTGCCGACCATTAATTTTCTGATAACATTTTTCATTTAGATAGTTATAAAAATATAAATCAAAGAGCAAACCTGTTAAAATCGTCGTAGCCACCACGGGAAGCAGCATTTTGTTGGAACTGTTTCATGAACATGCCCATGGTATTATTCCATGAGTTATCCATTCCACCGCCGCCACCACCACCTCCGCCCATTCCACCCATATTTCCAATGCCCCCCATGTTGCCACCCATGCTTCCCATACTGCCCATTCCTGACACTCCCGAGTCGCCAGCACTCATAGCAGCGAATGGATTTACTTGCAACTGAGGCGCATTGAAGACTGATATATTTCCTGGCTTCAGGACACCATAGGAAGCTAATAAATTGGAGGCTGCAATGATCTCTTGAACTGCTTTTGGAGGATATCCCACATTGAGGAGGTAAGCTTTCATCCCTTCGATCATGTGTGGGGGTGGAGTGTGTCCATTGGAAATTGGGGGTCCAGCATAGGTACACCAGAAGTGAACCTGTGGCGGGTAACCCGACGACGTTCCAAACGATGGGGCTGACTGTGGTGGACCCGACTGGTTCATTCCTCCGGAACCGCCACCACCACCGCCGCCACCACCGCCACCGCCACCTCCTTGATTTCCTCCCCGGCTCCAGTTACGACCACCTCCACCATACTTGTCATCATCGTTATAATCGTCATTGTAGCTATTGTCACCTCCACGGTCCCTATTGCTACTACTTGTGTGACTCCCACTGCCTTGGTTCGAATAGTTGATGGTCAGACAAGACGAACTTTGGGGATCGCCTTTAATTATCTCCAAAATCATGCGAAGTGCCTTCTCAATATTTTCTGGGTCACCTGAAATCAAATTTGAGCATAAAAAAATCAATGCTAAACAATTCCAAAAATCGTTGAAGCAGTAATTAAGCTCCAATTTCACATTCATGTTTTATCATCCAAAATCGATATACAAAAAATCAAAATTGAAGGCTTTACTTACTCTCATTATTTTGTATGGTGACAACACGCTCATTTGTTGGTAATTGTTCATTTTTCTGAGTTAAATTAATGTGACAATTTGATTCTTCTTGAATAGTTTTAACACGGCTTCCACCTTTACCAATGATAAGTCCTGCAGTTGCTTGTGGAACAATAAGAGAAAGCTGAAAGATAAAAGACAATCATACAATAGTTATATCTTCCACTTCATAGCTGATTATTGCCGTATATTTTCAACCTGTCATAATCATAAACATTAAGTGCTTACTTCCTTGTCGGAAACGGATTTGGGTCTGGGGTTCTTAGGAAACAGATCAGATGGTGACGTCATCCGCTTGAAAATGACCATTGTGGCGATCAGAACACTTGAAACTTTACCCGACATAATAGCAACACGGCTATCCGTTCCTGGAACATAAAAACAAACGATGTCAAAAAACTGCTGATGAATGTAACAACAATAAAATGTCATGAGCCACCAAGAGAAGCACTGCAGACTGCAGCCTTCTACTAGCGAGAAAATGAAGTATAAACCCATTCAATTTATTTTATAACTGAACTACCACGTAACATACCTGGAAAAACATCGTTGGCCTTTGACATTCGGATATGAACATTGTACTCTTTTTGCAAGTCAGAAATATTTTGACCCCCTTTTCCAATAACCGAACCAGCAGTGGCTTGAGGAACCATGAATTTCAAGTACACTGCTTCTGGATCTGCACAAATTTATACAAATATCACAGTTAAGATCATGACAGGTTAAAAAAACTTTACCATAAACGACTTCAATTTGCAAAAATAACATTAATAAATTAAAGCAACTAATAAACTGTTTTATTACAAAACTTAATTACCATTCATAAAGCTCCCCTTCTTCTGAGGACTTCCAGAATAATCTCCTCCCTCATTCGGCCTCTTCTTAGGGCCAGGATTATCATGACCATCATCATTCCCGTCCATTATTTCCTGTTTTATTTTATGTCTTACATTTAGTGGACCTCCCCGCATTATGCTTCCTTGCTTTATCGTTTAAAGTTTTATCCCAAATGTCAATCCCAAAATTTGAAATTCCCTTTTCCCATCTATGTACCAAGACCAAGCTACAAAGAATTCTTTGGAAGAAGCAATATTCAAATATTCAATTGCACAACCAACAATAAAACTGAAAAGCTGAAAGCAACAGAAGAAAATTCATTCCACACTATCGATAGTCAAAAAATGCAACATTAGTACAATAAAACATCCAACAATTTTATCCACAAATTACACAGGTAACCCCAATTATACAACATACATCCCCAAATCGACACAGTATTAGAAGGCAGTCAGATTCAAATTCAATTCTAATACAAAACAGTATAAAAAACACACAGATTTATCAAGACAATTTTCACAACCTATAATTACAACTTTTAGATTTCAAATGATTAGTTTACATACTACTAATATTTAATATACAAAATCCGGCGAGTTTTTTAGGCAATTATACAGTGTAAAGTATACCTAAAAAGAAATAATTATGCTCAATTTCTGCTTCTGTTAGTGAAAAATGTACCTTCTTTCGAATATTTATATCTGACGTAAGAGAATAAACAATCGATTGTTGATAGTTACTACACTGAGGTAGTACTGACGTATAAAAATTAACGATGTAATAACGTAATCGTTAACACAAGAGGTTCGACAGCTCCAATGGAACAGCTCAAAGAATATAATTAATACAAAAATTAACCTCTTCTACAAATAACAAAGAGGATATTACAAGTAAAGAGATACTTAGGCGGCTAAAAATTAAACCATGCCCCCGATCCAACCGCTTGACTATCTGCATCCTATTCGTACATCAAGGAGTCCTAGCCTAGTCATGCCATGCCACCATGCCATAACCTGGCTCACATAACACTATTGCTTCAATCTTCCTTCATCTATCTATCAATGCAAAACCTCTCATACAAAGGCAGTGAAGAGATTCTTGAATGTCATTGACTGAGTCTCACATTCGAACAAACGTCAGATACATACACTACACACTTACATATCTACCATCAACACCAAAACCAAAAGATCAAGAGACCGCGATCTTGTTTCTTCCCAGATAGACCAAAATTAGCTTCGACTTCTCAAATCCCAAGCAATCAACTCCGAAACCCAAACCAAAGGTGAGCAAGCACATTTAAACTAACAACCACATCATGATTACATAATCACAGGACAGCAAATAAAAATCTCAATTAATGCGAAACAATAATAGATCCAGTATCAAAAGTCAACATCAACGGGGTATAAACAATAAAAGAGGACGAACTTCGAAAGATGAGGTACACGGAATATAGGAAGGAAGAAGGGAGAAGATAATAGAGATGAGAGTAGAAGATGAAGATGCAGATAGAAAACGTACGTTACTAGATACACGAAATACGAATACGAATAGGAATAGGACACCGACCGACTACCAACTACCGACATGCATCCTTTGGCCAAGTAAATGTATGGGATTTAAAAGTGACGCTAGTTCAAGTTAGATTTAATCGAGTAAAAAGTAGTTTATGAAGTGAACCCTTGATAGATTTGTGTACAGAGAATAAATGGAGAAAGACTTACGTGATGAATTCCTCTGAAATCGGTCGAGTAGTTTATGAATCTGAAAATTTGGAAAAAGACTCCGGAGTTTTTGGACTTGTTTGGAGAAGAAGAAGATGCTGAAAGGAGACGTGAATTGGGAAAAGTGTGTGAGTGGCGTAGACGACCGGAGCGTGACGCGTCAGTAGTTCTCGGCGTGTGCGCTCTACTCTGCGCTTTCTCCGCCTTCCCTTCTCCAAAACTAGTCAATTTCTCCAGCAACGCCCTCCACACCTTCCACGCAGTCCCAAACCAACCTCTCTCCTTTCAGCGCCAATGTCCAATGTACTCACATGCAAATATTTCCAATCATTTACAATTAATTAATGTGAATTCATTATTAAAGACTACGAAACTTCTTAATTAAATGACGACCATGGGTGACATTCCGTGTCCGCATCCGCAATTCACAAATGTCAACATGTCACTTGTCCCTCGACGTGGTACCTGGACGGGTGAAAGCTTCAGTAAAATCGGTACCTGAATCTTCTGCCTGACATATTCCTTCTTTGCTTGTCTTACTGAACCCAAGATCATGTATTTTAAACTTAGGTAAGTAGGAATTGAATGAAGGACACTAAGGACAGCGTTTAATTTCAGTTTGTTTAGAGAAATTAATTATATGAATTTGTGCGTAGTAAAATCACCAACAAAAAGTGGGTGATCAAACCATGGCATGTCAAATGTCAATTTTGAATCTCTGTTTTTTAAAGATTATTGGTTGTTGGTCAGCTTAGGTCAGCAGACGTAGAAAGTAAACGGGTAAAATTAAATGCCAAAATGCCAACTCACTGTAAACTCCTTTGTTTCAGTTTCTTTTGTTTCTCGTTCATTACCTTTCGCCTTTCGTGTTGGGGTATTTTTGTGAGTTGTCACGTCACTTAATTTGACTCGTGTGTATGTAATTTGACAATTATATAATATCATACATCATAATTCAGTGCTGTCATTTTATTTAACATTTATTTAGTGTTAGTTGTTAGAATAGTAGTCAGGTTGTTTATTAACAGCCACAGTTACATTTTTCTTTGTCATATTGTCGTTTGTTTCTTATGACACAGGATAATAAAGATGGGGAGGACATAAGAAGATGGAAGAGGATTGTGAATGAAAGGAAATCGCCCATAAAGTAATTTGTCGTCACACTTCCAATCCAACTATAAACTAGTTGATGGCTGACAACTGATGAGGAATCGTTGACATTTGAGTGTGAATCAGTTAGACCTCGTTTTGATTCTCAGAAATTGATTTACAATTCGTAGCCTGAGTAGCATTGAGAATCATAAAATCTTATTCGCTGCCGGCATTACAGTGACGTTAAAAAACGTTGATCATTGATTACCAAAGGGCAAACGGTTGAAGTTTGATGTGAGAGTGACCGTAGCCAGAAACAACATTTGACTAGTCCAGTCAAGATGACCAAATCAATGCAACGAAGCATCGAGCTTAAACTTATCCAACAGCTCCTTCCGAACTTCCAGTCGACAATTTTGGAAGAGTATGAAAGTCTAAAAGTAAAGCTGATCGATGTAGAAGATCGCTCTGTTGCTGGAGTTATTCTGAATAGTGTGAAACGAAGCATTAGGCTAATGAGTAGAGTCTGTGATTTTGAGGGTGATGGTGGTGATGAAGCTAAGGATGTTAGTGTCAATGTAAAGGCTTTCGGTGGAAGTGGAAGCAGTAGTAATTTTAACTTTGATAGTGACGTGTCAAGTTCAGGGTTAGTGGTAGGTATTGGAGCTGACGATGAAAAGGTAGAATTGAAGAAATGTCTTAATGAGCTTGAGGTGCTAAAGGAGTATATTTGGGAACAGTTTAATATTGGTCATTGGAAGCAGGTGCCTTTGGTTTGGAGGTCGATGTATTCTTTCGTGTCGCTATTGAAGGTGAGCATTGATTTAAATAGTATAATGCATCTATTTATATTATTTCCGAGGATTTAATTGATGATTGACAACATTGTTTTACTTTGGAATTTCGTAGGTAATTCTGATGATTAGTAAAGTTTTTGACGACACTAATTGTTCCGTCTGTGATATAATAAAGGAATGTGATTTGGGTCTGCTCATGGGTGCTCCCATCCTAGATAATATTCTATCGAAAATAGCTCTTCGACTTCACGTTCAAACCCAAGACCAGGACAACGGACAAGGTTTGAACGACTCTAACATAACACCTGACCAAACTCACTCTCATGGTCAGGATCGGGAAATTTACAAAAGCACTAATGCTAATTTTTCTAGTCAAAGCGAGAATCCAATAATTTGCCCGGATGCATGGAGAACAAAATCAATCTCTTTATTACCAAATCAGAGTGATGAAGTTCGAATGAATATCAATTTAATTCCGAAACCGTCAATAGAAAGTTTTATCCAAGAGCATTTCAGTCCTCAAAGACCTGTAGTATTGACCGATATCATTAATCACTGGCAAGCTATGTCAATGTGGACTTTGGAATACTTGCGGCAAGTACGTAATTACAGGTTATCATCGTCATTGCACCGCTTATTACAAGTTCTTTTGTAGGTACATGAGGTTGTTTGTACATGAACTAAGTAATTCCTAAGTTCAGTTTCATTTATTTAAAGGTGGCAGGTTCAAGAACAGTGCCTATCGAAATAGGTTCTAAATACACTTCAGAAGACTGGACTCAGAAATTAGTGACAATGGAACATTTCATAGAGGTTTATATTAAAGGCACAGGTTCCACGGAATTAAATGACGAATGCGGTGGCAGTCCTAAAGGATATTTGGCTCAGCATCAGCTTTTTCAACAAGTATTGTCATCAATGAAATCAATACCCCACTTTGAAGTGCGAAGCTAAAAGAATTATGCCAATTTTTATAAAAAGTGACGATTAAATTTACAGATCCCGGAACTGATGCAAGACATAAGGATACCAGAGTATTGCTATGTGGGCTCCAGTTCCAGTATCGAAATCAACGCATGGTTTGGACCAGCCGGAACTATCTCTCCAGTGCACTACGATCCTAAGCATAATCTGCTTGCTCAAGTTCTTGGTTCTAAAGTTGTTCGATTATTTCCACCATCCGAATGGAGTCTACTATATCCACACGAATCCGAATCCATGCTTTTTAATACAAGCAAAATTGACGTTGAGGATCCCCAGTTATTTCTTAACTTTCCAAATTGTCGAAATGCAAGGTACGTGGACATTTTACTGGAACCTGGAATGGTTCTTTACATGCCACCTAAATGGGCACACTATGTGAAATCCCTCAGTCCTAGTTTCTCCGTAAGCTTTTGGTTTGAGTAATAATTTCTGGAATTTTCTATTTATTCCGTTGTTTCAATAAATTCAAGAGATAACTACCCTAAGTTGGTAGGTATATGCATAGTACCTATAAAATCACTTTAAAAAAATCAACGATCCCTGTTATTAGCAAATGTGTTTTAATTTAGGTAGGTTTTATTTGGATTATAAGTCTCACTTTGAAACCGTGATTGTCTGCATCGTCATCGTCAGAATTATTTAATCTTTTATGTACACACTGCACAACAGAGCATAGCATATGCATTTGAGTTTTATAAAACAATTACCCACGTTGGATATTGGAGCACATATAATCATATAACGTTGACCAGGCTTGGACAAGGTAATTTACGTTTATGCATTACAAATTAAAATGCGACGTAATTACTTAAGATGAATATATTCGAATTCTATAGAAATAAGTTCACCGACCAAGATTTTATGGATCGGTCGGCAACCTTAATAACGAGAATTCAATTCAAGTGATTATTTCAAAGACAGAAACAACTATGTACGTCTAATTAATTGCAAATTGCAAGAATCAGATACAATAAACGCTAGGCTAGAAATCAATCGTGCTAAATTAATCCATACATGCTAAATAGTTTTTTTTAAAAAAATTAAAATTGAAAAAGCGCTGTGTTAAAATTTTCAAATAAAATTCCAAGTAAGGCCGGCAAGAAAAATAACGGCGATTGCGATTACGAACGAATAAGTAGCACGACTCCGCGTATCATGCATGTGATTTAGTACCAGTACCATTCAATAGTTGCCCGACTATACTTTTGTTTCAAAATTCTGAGCTAGAGCAACTCGCTTCAGAATTTCTGGAGCCTTCCTCCGAGCTTCCATCTCGTGAAAGATTGCCAACCTGGAAAAATTATTATTTAAGTATTTATTTTTATACTTCGAGAGACACGAATTATTAAGCATAGGAAATTTCATGGTATAGGGGGGAATTATTTCTAATTTTAACGTTTTTTCGGGGGGAATTAAAAGAGGGGGGATTATTTGGAGGATTACGGCATGTGGGATATAAATCGTAACAATAATAAAAGCCAACGAAGCGTTTACCTTAATACTTCATAGCTCATTACAACTCGTTCTAACTCATGGCGAAATAGGCGCTTCAGCATGGCATCAAAACAGTCTAACTCCGGCAAACGAAATAATTCCCAACGTAACTTGGAGTCCAGTTCGGACGGCGCTTGGGAATATACTTGTAGCCATTCTGGTATATCTGAATACGAGAACAAGAACATTTATTATATGTGTCGTAATCCAAAATCTGAAACAACTTCACCGAAATAAAGTGACGAAATACGCCTGACGGCATTTGCTTACCTTGTAATAAGAAAGGGGAGCCAGGGACAAGTACAGAAGGAGGCTTGAAATCTGTGTGAAGAGGCTGCTGGATTCGATCGACAGTTGTTGTGTAACATTAAAGCATTTGAGTAAGGGTCATGCTGTGGTAAGACGGAAAAATAATTTCGGCTCAAAAAGGCATTCGGTGAGTGACGGACGGCATAGTAGACCGGAGCACATGGATGATCATACTGGGCGTGACGAGTTATATGACTAGAATTAAATACGGAAGAAGATTATTATCAAACTAATCAACTATTAGCAATACGCTGTAACAAGCGTACATGTTTAATTAAATGAACGTACTTGACGTAGTAAACCCCGAAATCGGAAGATTCCACACGTTCCCAACCTGTAGGAAGACCTTCCTTTGCTAAAGGATGAGACCAATGCGTTGTCTGCGTATTGTGATCAATATAATATTTCCTTCCCTTGACAGTCTCATCAACGGACCATCCCGCCGGTAAAGGCAAGTCTTCGCAACTTCTACCTGTTACAATAATAAATTGCGTTTGAGACAATCTTTAAAAATAAAAAGCTTCAACAACGTGGATTGAACTTATAAAATTTTTATTTTTATGCTGTCAATATTATTATATTTGTACGCACTTCGTGACTGCAACCCATAATTTCTGACTCGTTCTCCTTCTGCTTCCAACTCACTCAAATTGACGTACGAATTCGAGATATAATTACTACGATGACTTAGATTCGGCTGGCTTAATATTGTACTACTCCCGATACCGCTCTAAAGATAATTACATATATTTGTGTAAACTTGTGCAGTAGTTGTAAGCTTTCTATGACGTATTTAATTGCAACAGTAAATTATTATTAGCCATTGAGGATCAGAAATAATTGTTTCAACGAACCCGTAATATTGGAAGCGGATTGCTTCCAATGGAATCCAAAGACGCTTCAGACCCCGCGTAATAGTTTAGAATCACATTGCCACCCTCCTCATAATTAGCAGTGAGAGTTGGACCAGAACCCGTTGACGCTTTCGAAACTGCTCCGGAACTCGCCCCAATCATAGACATGGGCATAGGAACTTGACCAAAACTTCCGGCGTATTTACCCCCCATGAAATTGGGGTGGGAGTTGTGCATTTGCATTATGGTACTTGCGTTCTCATAGTGTTGTGGCACGGTTGTTGAACTTCCTTCATTACTCTTATGATACTGGGTCGTCGACTTTTTAGCTGCCTTCTTTGAATTTACTTTATCCGGGGTCCATACGTTAATCACTAAAAATAATTTATTACGTCAGTTGAAGTCATTTTTAATACTGAATATTAGCATGATCCTATTTTTAAACAATACGTATGTTAGTATTACATGAAACTGTTGGAGGCGTATCCTTTTTAACGTATTTTCCCACAACTCCGTCCGCAAAATTTTTCGAGTCTTTATTCTTTTTTGATAGCATTTTGCTATAGGTTTAAGTTCAAAACGAAGACACAACACACCATGAGTACAACCGGGTACTCCTCAGCCACACTGATCGAATAGAGGATTTGGGCTTCCAGTAATTAGCTAGTAGCTTCACATCATTCACCTCACCAGGACCTTGCACCTATTAAGGTCAACACCCTATGACTTCAAACAGAAAGATAAAAACACCAACAATTAGTAATTAATTCTAAAAATTAATCAAATAACTGTTGTATTCTACAAACTACGCTGTTACAAAACAAACAACTTTCCTCTAACTTCGAAGTTGATATATACAATTCAATTTCGGGCAGACAATAATCATTTAGCTCCTTCAACATTCAAATTATTAATTATGAATAAACTATTATTGTTTCTTATTACCCAATGCCTGTGCTTAGATTCTCGGAATTAATATGCTTCGTTATCGTATTACTTGACAGGTAGTTAATTACACATTAAGGCACTAATATATTTTTGTATGACTTTGACGTTAGGCGTTAATGACAAAGTAATTAAAACTTTCCTTCTGGCTTATATTATTTCTAAGTCGTAACAAATGATAAATAACGAACGCTACACACAAAATAATTTTTATAAATTACTTTACACTCATTTTTTCTACAACTCGTGACTTAATTATATCTTATATCCGTTTTAAAAGTCCACTATAACAATAATTGATTATACAATTGATAATGACAAACAAATCAAAGAGTCAGCAACGGAAACGGAACATACCTACATTTAAAAATTACGACTTTAATAAAAACAATTAATTAGTTTTCTAACTTGGCAAATAAGGATACAAACACAAATATGATAAATTGCAAATTAAAGTTATGAATGACTATTCGTAATTGAATAGGACATTATAGAATTCTATGTGATGAAAAATTGGCAACGTGTCCCATTTGGAATCGGAATCCAAAATGAAAAACATTCCATACGTGATTCCAAGTTGGAAGGTAAATCGGTGAGATAACTAACTGCAATAATAATTAAAATAGTAATAAGTAGCGAAGGTTGCAAGTGAGTAAAAGTTTTTAGTCAGCATTAAAAGTAAATTAGGTGCAGAATAAGCACAGATGCGAGATTGCAGCTGAAGAATGTCACTGCATTTTTTGTATGTGATGTAATGCTCTGCTTATTTGCTTGTGGAATAAATGAAGGAAGAGAAAGTCCATTGTTTGCATGAATCAGTGTAAAAGGCATGGAGAAAGCGCGGTGAAAGTTCTCAGTTTGCATTAACCGCGTGGAAAAATCCCACAGCTTTACCTTCCAGGCGTCCAATGGAATCCTTGGGAAAGTTCCAACCTAAATTTTCTCCTCCAATCATTCACAAGGAGCCAATTTTTTTGGCGCCCAAATCCTTCTTGTTTATGTAGGCTCAAGTAGGCTGTGGAACTGCGGACGGTAAAATGTAACTGACAAAATATTTTTTAGCTAACGTCGTAGCAGGTCGGAAGAACGTATTAACCACAATCAAGAAAATTAATAATTAAAGGTGACATACCATACCTAACAATTTCTAATCTAAGATAAAGCTCAACAGTGTACAACGACATCCACATCCACATTCCCTTTCAACTACATCAGTGTCAAAAAGTCATTATTAAACAGTGGACATCAATTTAAGTATCATCAACCCAAAGTCTCAAGTGGAAGTGAAAAAAGTCATCCAACATGACTCCAGTGCGAAGAACGTCCCGAAGGATCCAAAAAAATCAAGATAAGCTCCAGCAAATGGTCCATGACGCAGATCCGGTTCAGAGAGGAAAAGTAACAAAACCGAAACCAGTGAAATCAACAAGAGCAAGACAGTTAAAAGATGCCCAGAAAATTACAGATGAACAGAAATTACCAGGAAGAGCAATCACACGGTCATCAGCTGCTACCATTACATCAAAATCAACCTCTTCCTCGGGATCGGAAAAGAACGAAGCTTCGTCTTCTTCCGAAAAAATTAAGACAGTAAAAGTTAAGAGAGCTGTAAAGAAAGAGAATATAACCCCGATTTCGTCTCCTATCGGTTCTACTGCCCCAACACAAGCATCAACACCAGAACCAGAAGTCGCTGTCAACACAAGAAAGAAGGTTCGGAAACGCGAGAAGTACGACAAGGAAGCAGATGTTCCTATGAAAGCTGAAGTTAAAAAGAATATTACGAATACGAAAGGAAGCGACGTAGTAAAGGGAAAGATTATGAAATCAGAGAAGTCAGGTGGTAACAACGTGGAGGATGACAAGAAAAGTGTTGATAATAATGAAAATACTACTCTTAAAATAAGTACAACACCAACAAGTCAATTTTCTAGACTTGCTTTGATGGATATGGATCAATTGCCCGAAAGTCAGAAGTATACCAAGACAGTAATTGCTTGTAAAAGGACTCCGTCTTTGAAAGAAACTTTTCCAGGTAAATGACGCAAACACGATGCTTTTATTAGTCATGATATGGTTGTGTTGTGATTTGCGATATCATTTGAATGTTGAATGTTAAACCACAGTAGGCATCAGCAAATACTAAGGATTTATTAAAGAATTTGAAAATCAGTAAGCTCAATTGTATTTCATTTTTGTAGGCCGATTAGAATGGAAGAAGAAGCACTATGATAAACCGGTACATTCCACACCTGTTGCAGTCAAAACCAAACCCATCTCATCCTTATCGCAAGAGCGGGATGCCTGTTTCGGTTTCAACGACTCTAAGGACTCCGAAAGGGAATTTTACGATGATGTCATTTCACCCATTCTAGACCCTGTCAAAGTTAGACGTAAAGGCAATGGTCTTGTGTACCAAAGAATTCCTGCGACTAAAGTGGAGAAGAAACCAGTGGTTATTGATCATCAGGAGCAGTTCGAGAATCTCTTACATCGCTATCATGAGGATGACGAGGGAGATGGTGAACTCCATGTTAATCCTGAGGGGGCCAAGATAACGTACTCAAATAAGCATAGGTAAGTACTTAGCTGTATGTCTTAATGTTAGGTGAATTTTCATAATGGCATTTCTAACAACTCCCTCTTTAATCGATTTCTCAGGATTAACAAATATGATCACGAAAATATGCTCTTTGAGAAACTTGAGTCACCCGTGAAGTCGAATAAAAAGTCATCAAAGAAACGCCCTACTAAGAAACTCGCTGTGGACCACATTAAAAAGGTATTTATTTCTTATTTCGTTGTATTATAAAATCAGTTGTACGTGGTATTGCTTTGTTTCTGTGATTAGTTCCTGGTATTATGCGTTATTTTCGGATAAATTGAAATCCCAAAATGATGAAATCAATGTGACTTACAACTTATGCATTGCAATAAAACATTGATTTTAAACGAATTGCCGGCTTTTCATGTTTTTTGAATGTGTTTGTAATTTAAATGTATTGAAGGAACGTAAGGAGGATATAGTTGACCCAGGTCTGAAGAAATGGCTGGAAGAAAAGAACAAGGAATTCCAGGCTATTGAAAAAGTCAAATTAGTCCTGGAAAAAAGTACCAGCCCCATCGAGTGAACTCCTACTTCAACAGATATTATTGCTTAGGTAATTTAATATTGGGTGCTGGTCTTCTGAGTGTAAATGCCTGTATTCATATTTTTTATATCGAACGAAATGTGTATTTTGTACTGTGTATCAAGCTCCACTACTTACTTCATTATTACTTACCTACTTACTACTTTTGTACGCTGTAAAACTTCCGATATTTACCCATCGATACAAATGCCCTGACTTATTTAATATTTAACATCACGTTAAATGCCCGTTTCAAAAACTGATTTTACACGCAATTCCCCTTAAATAGAATTTTGGGAAGTTTTATAGTAATTACCGATTTGATATTTAAACCTGTGAAGATAACTATTATTACCAATCCAACAAGGTCAGTGGTATTTAACTCAGTAATATTAAACGAATTACTGTGTAATACAATTATTTCGATTCTAATTCAATATTTGATTGCAAAAGTATTACAAGCAAGCTTAAATGTTAATAGTGTACTATTTTTTCTACTGACTTGTGTATTTAGTTTACACATGGAGAGACAATGAACTTGGACACAAGAAATACTTAATGTTAGTTATCGTCCTTTGTTCATACGCAATTACTTTGCTGCGACTTTTTACTAAGCTTAACTACGTAGTAATTACTTTTATAGAACATTTGGTAACATTAAGTACTTAATTACGGGAGTAAGCAAGCCTGTTCTTGCATTGTCATGTCTTGATATGATTTGACTTTGAGTCTTCTTTAGTTAAGTTAGTTTTCGTAAAGCGATGTTGTCGGTCATTAATTTTATGCAGATCCTACTCCTTTATCTTACCTGTCTTGTCTACTTAATAACCATAACCTGATTCTTGTGTTTTTTATCAAGTTGGTTTTTCGTTGAACGTTAGTATAGCATTATCATTGTACTTACTTAATATTCATTTTCGTTTCGTATTAGGATAACAATAACAACTTACCTTTGTTTGCATTTTTTTAACTTTCTATTTAGTAGAGCTACATACGAAAATGAATTGAAATTTTGGTTACTTTACGTAGGTAATTATTATTATTCTTAAATCCTCTTCAGCTTACTCATTAGTTTATGTATTGGTCCATTGCCATGTTCATCTGCCCATTCTTCTTGGACCTATGGCTGCAGTTAGATTTTATAGAATTTATTCTCAATTTAGTATCCATAATTCATATTCTATGATGATCTCGAAAGTAATTTGTTGTAAGCATTGTGCAATGTACCAAGAAACTATGTAAATTATTATTATCAAATGCCTTTAGCCTTCTGTGTAATTGAAGGATTTAGTAATTATTATGGAATATGAATTCGTCGTGACTGATTCAGTAACATGATCATCATTATTTAATAAACAAAGTTTAGTTTTAACGAATCATATTGTTCTAAGTAAGTGGTACTTACATTTTATTTCATTTGTCATTATTTACTTTCGGAGTACTGTAATAACCACAGTAATTATTAACTAATGTACCTACCTATTGGATATACCTATGCTAAACAGCCATATTTCATATTTAGTACAATGCTTCGATAGCCCACCCCCCGTCTCTAATAATTCCTTTTCCAAAGTGGTCAGAATAATCCCAAGTATATGATGGTCCCAGGGAACTGGGAAACCAAGGCAGCAAATTCGAGTTTGAGTTCATTCCCCTGGGGTCTATTGAGAATATTGTGGTATAGTATTACCCCCATAAATTCCTTAAAATCCTCAACTGTCCCTGTGGTTCCTAGGTAGGTACTCTGCGAAGTTGTTACCCTAAGTGCTGGAAGTAAACGTGAATCTTTAAGAAAATCCAACAATCCGTTTTAGGAAGTTCAATGTCCTAATGTATGTAGGTAGGAACATTTTACACGATTTTGTCTAATGCAGGACTGAAAGAAATGGATAATAATTTTTAGGGTCTCGAGGTACGAACGAGAGGGCTCTACGGTTCCTTTCAGTTTTACTACTTTACTCAAGGCCGTGTATTGGTATTTTACTATGTGCTACATCATTTTCTCAGTTTTCTCCTAAAGTAGGTAACCAAGATTATACTCAACCGCGTTTGATACTGGGGGAGCTCAATTTTTCTGTATTTGCTCACATTTTACTGCACCGCTGATGTTGCATGTTGCTACCGGTTGCTACCCCACGATGTAACTAGTACAAATACGTAGGTACCTACATACTAGTAAGTAGGTAGATTAGGTATGTTTTGCTTGTAAAAGCAGAATATCATTATTATAGAATAAAGGATGTATAATTTATATGTCATCGTATGGAAGGGTAATGGAAAGTTGATTGAAAAGGGCAATATTAACTCCCATGCTCCTACACCGTAAAAGCTAAAACATCTTAAACTTCAAAAACTGACTCGTATTTTATGCAATTATGAACGCAGTTAGGATGCATCCCAAGCTCACCCAAAATGCATCTAAAAATCTAAAGCGCATCTAAAACGCATTTCGCAGTTCAAAATGTGTTTTTAATGAACTTAAAGTCCGTAAAAGTTGTTAAAATAGGGAATTTGAAAACTGAATTGTGGATGAAGAGTCAAAATGAACTAAACTCAGTAGTTGCAATATAGATTTAGCTCATTTTGGCTCTTCACTGGCTTCACTGACAAAATCCAAGCTCACATGTGTTTTAATGCGTTTTGTGATATACTTAAACTGCATCCTAACAACCTTCATACTAATTGTACTAAATTTGTGTAGGTTTTAGATGCATTTTTTCCTGTATTACGATACTTTAGTTTTTACAATGTAGGTAGGTACCTACATTCACGCCTCGCTGTCTGAACATCGACGAGGTCGACGACGATGACGATGACGACTGGCGCTGGCCATTAGGTTCAATTTTTATCCTCATATTTCCAACGGCCCTGGCCTGGCACGCTCTGCCTGGCTTGGTCTTGTCTGGCTCTTGGCATCTTTTATGACCACGCATTTAATTTAGTATATTATTGCTGTATTTGTGTACATACTGTCAACAGTCATTTCTAGCGACTACGAACAGGCCAATGAAACCATGAACATTTGTAAGAGTGTAGCAAACAAAAAAGTAAACTACTGAAGGCGAACGAACGATCTCTTGTAAACAGTAAAGAAAGAGGAAAACAGAATAATCAATAATCTTTTTTAAGTTCAACTCTTGCAAGGTACAAGTTGCGACGATTCCGTTGCTCAGGTTCTAAAAGTTTCTGTTGCTGGTATAATAGTGTATCAAATGATGCTGTGCTACTTTTGCAGTATATATTTGTCCTTCCTGCATGCATGCAGGTAATTGCTCAGCACAGGTAGTTGATCTTGATGCGAGAAAAGGAAATTGATTTGATCTCATCTGATCTTCTCCATACTTACCTACATATCGTTTGCGAATTTCCACCCTAGTAACCATAGCCCCTATCAGTGGTTCTGAATTGATTTGATTCTAGGCTTGTGCTTATTGTGAGTTAGAAGTTCAAGGAATTTGAAATGAAATTTGTATTATTATGTGTGGAGAGGGTGACGATGATCGATGATTGACGCTTCGATAAGCCTCTTGACTTTTGTCATATTAGTAGTACCTACCCGAGGCTTTTCCTCTTCCTTTTATTATTCCTATCAGCATAAGCTTTGTCAGCAAGAGAAAGAGAAAGAGAAACAGCAACAGAATAGCAACAACGTCATAGTCAGCGTCAGCACAATGCATAATAATATGTTTGCAAAAGAACCATAGTCACTACACTTGTAGTCTCTTATTTCAGTGTGCAAATTTTCTGCGCTTATTTCACTTGGTAATTTATTGTGTTCACAGAATATCTACAGAAAGAAACACAAACTGCTGACGGCTGAGTAGGATAAAATATTTAATATAATAGAGTAAGTGCCGTTGAACTTGCTTTTATTTCGTCCTTCTGAAACATTGCTAAATTACTACTAAGATACATAGTAGAAGTACAATACAAATTAACTAAATAGGTGGATACCTACCTAAGTACAATGAGTACTTGTTATTATAGCTACTAGACACTAGACAGTCAGCTCTATTCACTATTTAAGCGGAGTATTATGCATGATATATGTATATACATAGGTAGGACTAAAAATATAAACAAAAAACTACACAAGTATGGAATACTTTTTGCATACTGATACATACATGTAGATTATATGGGAGCTTGGGGATTCTGTGCACATTAATTTGCATTTTTGTTTGCTAATTGCATGTTGGGCATACCTTCGTTCAGCCTTAGCTACTGTTGCTAGTTG